>JAXCGZ010017088.1:70000-80000 GCA_037179515.1 Halocaridina rubra | reverse complement strand
GGAGATCCTACCCATACACAGAACTATGAAATCCATTTGTGTGTGTCTAGCTAACTAACAATGTGGTATCCTAGGTTTACACTGTTTGAGAAATCAGGCCAAACTCAGTAAAAGAAAAAAACATTAATCATCATTACGTCATCCTAACTGTCGATAGTAACAACTCTTTTGTGATCTTTATCAAATCCGATAAACACTAACAATGATGACAATCATTACTGCTAGCGGGTCCAGCAATAACAAGACACAATAACCGTGATCAGTAATACAAAAAAAAAACTACCAAGAGAGATAATTTCAACATATGCTACCTTTCCAATACAAACTAAACACGCGTATAAATAGCGTTATTTACAACAACAATGCATGGAGACTTATACTGCGGCATAAAATCAAGAGATTATGTCCTGTTAAATGTACTTTTCCATGAAATCGTTGTTGGGACCTTCCTTAGAGGGATTGGGGGCTCTGGAAGGTTTCTGCATACAGTGTAATCAATGCTGCGAGGGACACTGACCAACCGACATAAATAGATGAGATATATATGAGGTGAGAGAGAGAGAGAGAGAGAATTCCTTTTCATGTTTTAGTATGAAAACATTATCATATCTGATGTTTGATATATTTGTATATAGGAGACTGTTCCACCGAAAAAGAGGATCTGTTATATCATCACAATATTAAATTCACATCCATTGCGTATATAAACACAAGCGAGTATATACTAATTATTCTAAATTCAATTGCCATAAATAAAAAAGTCTCTGACTTCGAAGCATCAGTTCCATAAACGGACGGTCTTGAGTGTTTATTTTTTGTCATGCAGTGCAAGCTACTGCATTGCTGAGGGCAATACTAAGATGTTTATCATTATCAACACCAGCAGCGGCGGAGGCAGCAGTAGCAATATCCTTGTTGGAGGGGAGAAAGAATTTCACCCTCGAAGTTCGTATATTGTAGGCTCCTCTTAAATGGGATAGTCCTTCGATATAGGAGAAAGGCATACATATCTGTTTTCACTACGTGTCGGAGGAGGCGATTTAATGGGATAAGGGAGCTGAGGACTGATAACCAATCCATCCTAAATTTTCTCACTTTGCGAGAGAGTAACTGACAGAAGAGGCAAAAATGTCCAGGAAATTTTGATGAGTTAATACCTAAATTCATAAATTACAGTTGTGATTAATCCGTTAGCTTCAGAGGGACTTAAAAAAAAATTATATATATATATATATATATATATATATATATATATATATATATATATATATATATATATATATATATATATATATATATATATAATCATAAAAATAAAATAAAAGATAAGACAAACCAACATAATTTCCATTCACGTAAGTAATATAATTTTTTATATACATGGGAAGTAAACATATCATATTTATATCCATATACAGTAAATGATTGTAGTAGAGGGAAAAATTTCCATTGAAAAGGGACTTATCTACTCACAATAACTGCAAGCCAAATTATATTTTGCGTGCATGAATAATTTATAAACCAGGAAAGGCATTTATGTAAAGTCTAAAGTCAATATACAGTCTAATCCAGTAGTTACAGCAAATCTACCTATAATACTACCATCCACTTAAAATACAGACAGTCCTCAGTAAAGTTTTCCTACACTCGACGGGTTTAAGAATAAGGCTACCCTACCAAAGGAGGTGCTAGTGACTAGTCACTTCGGACTTAGCAGGATTATAAAGTACATTTGTTCATACGAATCGATTTAAATGTTATTAGTATACATCATGAGTTTAAACAAGTATATGGCAATCCTGCAACTCTGTTTAAAAAGGTCATGACCCGACCATCATCTCAATCATGGCAAAGTGTGCTCAGTGACTTTCAACGTGGAGTTCTCATGTTTTCTTGCGAGTTGACAAGGGATAGTAAACAAAGCTGTGAACCTTTCTATGAATAACGAATTGAAAGAGTAAAACTGATAATGATGGATAAATAATACATATAAATTAACTCTCTCTCTCTCTCTCTCTCTCTCTCTCTCTCTCTCTCTCTCTCTCTCTCTCTCTCTCTCTCTCTCTCTCTCTCTCTCTCCATTTTGAAATCATTTTCACCTTGCTGAATATCCCTTGGTAAAGCGCAATCGGCTGTTTAAAATTAAGAGTGAATATTCGTTTGAATTTTACTTCAAGTATTGAAAAGAGCTGAGTATATATTTGGTCGTTCGTTTGTCTGGCGGTTGGTGTAAACATTCATTTATCCACACACACACACACACACACACACACACACACACACACACACACACACACACACACACACACACACACACTCACACACACACACACACATATATATATATATATATATATATATATATATATATATATATATATATATATATATATATATACACACACACACACACACACAAGATTGTGAAGAAAGTAAAAAACGAGAACAATGGTAGAGAACTTCAGGAGGATCTAAATAATCTGCATGAGTGGTCAGAAAAGTGGCTAATGAAATTCAATACTTCAAAATGTAAGGTAATGAGAATGGGTACAAGTGCAAGAAGGCCCAAGCTTGACTACTCGGTGGCTGGAGTACAACTTCAAGAGACAGAAAATGAGAGAGATCTAGGAGTAAACATACTGGCAGATTTGTCTCCAGAAATACATATAAATGGCATAGTAAGGGCAGCATATGCATTCTTATCAAATGTAAGGGTAGCCTTCAGGCACATGGACAAGGAAATGTTCAGAAATATTTATGTAACCTATGTGAGGCCAAAACTCGAATATGCAGCCCCCTTTTGGAATCCGCACTTGAAAAAGCACATAGCTAAGCTTGAAAAAGTTCAAAGACATGCCACGAAACTGGTGCCAGAAATACGCAATCTCACTTATGATGAGAGGCTTAGGGAATTAGACTTACCATCACTCGAAGCTAGAAGAGTGAGGGGGGATATGGTGACAGTCTTTAAATTCCTTCATGGTTATGATAGAGTGGATAGGGATCGATATTTTGATATGGCTGGCTCTAGAACTAGAGGTCATAGTTTGAAGCTTCGTAAGAAAACTTCTTCGCAGGATGTAAGGAAATACTTTTTCAGTGTAAGAGTAGTTGATAATTGGAATTGGCTAAGCGAGGAGGTAGTTAATGCTATCTCAATCCATAGTTTTAAGGACAGGTATGATAAGTATGACTAAGTATAAAATGGAACCGATCAGGAGACGGGAAGATACGAGCTTTGGGCTCTTTCCCGTAAACACAATTAGGTATTCACAATTAGGTAATCACACACACACACACACACACACACACACACACACACACACACACACACACACACTATATATATATATATATATATATATATATATATATATATATATATATATATATATATATATATATATTTACACACACACACACACACACACACACACACACACACACACACACACACACACACACACACACACACACACATATATATATATATATATATATATATATATATATATATATATATATATATATATATATATATATATATATATATGTAAAATCCTCGAGAATGAGCTGGTAAAATCCAGCAACCAAGAGAATTGCGGTAAATAATAAATTAAGCGAGAGTCACCTTGGTTGTCTTCGGCGGAGCATACACAAGCATTTAAGCGAATAAACGAGAGAGAGAGAGAGAGAGAGAGAGAGAGAGAGAGAGAGAGAGAGAGAGAGAGAGAGAGAGAGAGAGAGAAATGAAGTAGGACAGTTTAAGAACAAATTATGGTCCTACGTTGAAAGCATTAATTTATTGTGAGAAATTTTCTTTGCGTAGTATACTTGGTTTGCTACTTATTATATGTTAGATATTAATATTTCGTAATGTCTGTGATAAAAAAATAAGTCATGCAGTGAGGCAGAAAGGTTGAGTAAGAGATATAAATCTCTCTTGATAAACCAAGATTTTTTTTTTACTGTATTAACAATACACTAGAAAGTCAAATGGTTACAACACTATAATGAAGGGTAGCTTAACAGGTAATGAGTAAAAATTGCATATTGATTGGGATATAAAGAAAGAATTACTTTCTTCAAATTATATCTTGTTTTAGTCTCCTACTCAGTCAATATTTCATTGAAATTTAATTTTGCCAGATTGATATTTTGTATTTTTTATTTCTCTTTAGAATCCACCAAAACTTGTAAATATTACTATTCAATTTATTTATTTCCAAACTATGCACGTAATTCCATTTTATTTAGAATGACCTTAATCCAAATAGCTATCAGCATGACCACATACTAACTAACTTTCATTAGGTCTAAAGTCGCTCATGTTATCCTACATCCATTATCGATCTGAAAAATCAAACTTTAATCGTTGAAGAACTTACAACATGACAAACTAGAAGAACCCACTTCTTAATAATTATCTCCCCCAAAAAGAGACATCATTCAGAATGACTTACTTCTAAACCATTCGGAATGACCCAATGTCACACCGATCATAATCCCATTTCAAATTAAAGTTGACCTGTTATGAAGGCACAAATGGCAATACATTTCATATGAGCGATTATAAGACTACAACTGCTTTGATATACTGACATCAGTCACTGTTGAAATAATCCAAATTGATATTATTGTATTCGCCACCTGAGTGCTGCGAGGGAGAAATTTTTGCTCTTATCGGAGCCTGAGCTTGAGAGAATATTGTTCCACCACAGACCTTCCACATCTCATGTGTACTTATTAAGGATTTGAATTAACTGGGATACCATTTACACTGCCAACCTCTTCTTTTAATTTTTACCTTGTGGAGTTAAACTTTGAACTTCCTAAGTGCTAGCAAAGTGTTACAGCCACAGAATATTGTTCCACTGTAGATCAAACAGATCTAACAGTATACTGAGCATGCTAAGATGGCTAGGCCTACTACAGATGGAATGCCACAGCCCTTTCCTTTTACAACCCTTTCTCCATCTACCCAAGTTGAACTCTGGATCTCTTGGATGAGATGATAGGTTCTATACCCACTTAGATAAAGATCATACCATATTCTCAACCATGTTTTCCAATGCAAAAAAAAAAATATTAATTTGAAATTACATAATTCCAATATTTTCCAATTATATCCAATCTTCTAAGTACAGTTTACTGTGCTGACAGGTGTGAGAATTATCTTTGGCCTGAGTCACCTATGCACAACCTTTCTCCTATTTATTGCACTTTCTCTTCCCTGCACCAGTGACTTGTCACGTGCATATAATGCTTCGGTCATACCATCTAACCATCTCATTATAAGTCTTCCTTTCGATCTTACCCCCAGATGCTTCTGCTCTCCACACCCTCTTCGCTAGTCGTTCATCAGTCATTTTTTCCTTATTTCCAAACTATATCAATACATGCTGATATAACTTATCCAATAACCTTATTCAACACTTGTTCTCTGCCTAACCTCGTAATTTCTCACTCTTTCTATTCTGGACATACTAATTATTCTTCTCAAACACATCATCTCAATTACTTTTAACTTTTTTTTTTCATTCCCATTTGTATTCCAAATCTCTGCTCCATACAATGCTGTCAACATATCACTCCTCCATATATATTTCTCTTAGCATTTATTCTTAAATAACAATTCCTCATCACACTTTTCATCCCACAGAGACATTTATTCGCTTCCCTCACTCTAGACTTACCTCTGCATCCACTCGTTCATTCAATGTCACATGCTACCCCAGATATTTAAAACTCTCAACTTCCCTAAGCATTTCCCCATTCACTCTCACGTTCGATGTGCCAACATTAACACTCCTCGTTCAACTCATGTCTTTACTTCAGCCGACATTTACCCTTAACGTTCTCTTCCACATCCTCATCAGTCAGCCACCAGCGCCGCGTTATCTGCAAACAACACTGACTTTCCACAACGTTGCAGTCTCACCAACAAAGTCCAGCCTCTGCCTAGCACTCTTTTATTTACTTCCCTTACCTCTCCATCCATTAACAACCATGTTGACATTACACAACCTTGACCTTCCCCATATTATTACCTAACTTAAAATATGTATAATATTAAATTTTGAGGACCTCATCCCTGTCATTTCTAGTTGACCTACTTTCCCACCTCATTTCCTAGTAACAATTGCACCTCACTTCGGTACACGAGGCCTCGCCTGGCATTTGAAATATGACTAACATCTAGACGTTCCTTAAAGATGTCAGACCGATTTCGTCAGTTTATATGTAACTGTCACATATGTTCGAATTGACAGTCTGCTGGAAATAGACAGCTCAAGATGTACATTAATATTCTTGAAGTTAGTAGATAATTACATCTAAAACTCATATATGTTTATGATAAACATTAATTAATATCTATATTTAAAAAACATTCAGATATAATTTTAGACAGTCTATAGGTAACTGCCATTTGAACAGTCATTTGAAAACCAAATACCCAGAAGGAGCATAAATAATCAGTAAATTTTAGAAGGTACCTGAATCTAAAAATCCTATACATATTCGGCAAATATCAGTTGATAGCGGGAATATAAGTGATATTCCATCCTTTTCAATATAAGTAACAATCAAATATGTTTACTGAGGCCAATGAAAACAAGAATATACAAAAGAGATGTGAATATCCATTGAATGTTTACAAGAAAGTAAATCTAAAACTTGTACTGATAACATAATAATTGCAGATGGGTTAGAGTTAAAACCGTTTTTGACAGTACATAGGTAACGTATGTTCACCGATATAGGAATTAAGAAAAAACAAAACTCAAACTGGATATTAAAGTTCCGTATATGCTAATAGGCAAATGAAATTAAAATTCTTGTAAATTTTCAGCTTAGGTAACTGATACTATTGCTATGTAAGTCGAACATGTAACTAAATCAATAACTTACTATTAATTTTCAATAAAATTCAGTGACTGGACAAGAAGTTACGATCATTTTTAACAGTTAATAGTTAACAGTCACATTAAATAACTGAGAGTAAAGCGACATCAGTGCACAATACTAACAGTTAATACATTAGCTGTTAGGGAACGAATGAATCAGTTACTCATAATATGCATATAAGTCAATAGCTGGCTTAAGAAGTGATAAAGGTTAGCTGAAAATGAAGTAATAGCAATATATATGATAACATGTAACATTTCGAGTTTAGAATATTATACGTCAACCAAATAATAATTTCACGTGTTAATTATAATATCATGAATAAAAATTAAACATTATATTAACCTTTCATATTTTTAATATGTTAACAAAATTCAAAATCTGTACGATGCATACTGTATTGGCATTTTGTAGAACATCCTTACAACTAAAGGCGATTTGCTTAATTAGACGATTTAAAATGTAAATATTTTGGGGCCGTAAATTGAAGATTGGGATAGACGAAATTCCCGTCTTCAGTAAGAAGGAGAGATGAGGACACAGATGGAGGAAAAATAGAGGAAAGAGAGAACAAACAAACATTTATTTCCATTTTGTACAATGGTTATTCAACATTAATAGTAACTAATAAATAAGAGGGTAATACATATAGTTAAATTAAATGTAGCTTTCATAGAAAATAATAATGCTGTAATAAAAATGTTAACAATAATGTTAATAATAAAGTAATAAGAATGACACTAGATACAGGACCGTTATTATCGGCATCATTTCCATATTTGTTTTCCTTACAATGAGAATAATTACTTCTTAATGAGCAGCAACTATTTGTCCAAAAGAAAACTATATAGTTTGCCTTTGAAAGCTGTGAAGGAGGATGCATTTTTAAGATGCTCTGGAATATTATTGCAGAGTGTTGGCCCTTTGATAGTGATCATCTTTGAACCTGCTTCTGTGTTTGTTCTGTGAATAAAGAGCTCTCTGCTCTGTCTTGTGTTGGTTCCCCCTATATCCCTGACTGTTTTTAAATCAAATAGCCAGCTAGGTTAATGATTGTCCAAAGTTTTGATTACAAAAAAATAAATAGCATAAGCGACCTTGTTTTCTGCCCGCAGCCACCCAAGTTTATTGAGAGCTGGTGTGATGTGATCATATTTTCTTATTCCTCCCTGGGCAACTCGAGCTGCAAAATTAATAAGCTTCTGTATTCTATTTAGCTGAGTCTTAGTGGTAGCTCCCCAAACAGTTGTGCAGTAATTAATGTGACTTAGGGCTAGAGATTCAACAACAGTTATTCGAGTGGTAGTCTCAAAATTGTCTTATATACGTGATAAGTACATTAATGTTCCTGTAACCTTTTTTCATACTTTATCTATGTGGGAATCAAACAACATGTGGTTATCAAAGTGAATTCCTAGGTTTTTGACTGTGTTGCTAGGTGTGATAATATTGTCGCAAAAATTAATTGTTGTGTTTTCTGGAATTTGTGCTATGTGGAACCTTGAACCAATAAACATGCATTGTGTTTTACTTTCATTAATTAACAGCCCAATTTCTTGAAAATAGGTTTTAATTTTTGACAGAGTTTTTCTGCTCTTAAAGTTATCTCTGGGAGATTATTAATATCACCACTAAGGAGTAGTTAAGTGTCACCTGCATATTGTACGACTAGACAGTCAGAAATGAAAGAAGATAGATCATTTACGTAAATGGAGAAGAGGATAGGACCAAGTACTGATCCCTGTGGAACACCAAATGATACATTTTTTGGCACAGAGATAATGTTGTTAAGACGTATGGACTGTTTACGATTAGATAGATACTCGCTAAACCAGCTCGGATCAATATTTAAGTTAATACATTTACTTAAAAGAATTTCATGGTTTACACTGTCGAAGGCTTTTGATAAGTCCAATAATACAAGCATAGATATTTTTTTCATATCTATATTATTATAGATACTATTCGTAACTTTAAGCAGTGCAGTTTCCGTCGAGAGTTTCGGTCTGAAACCATGTTGGTTAATAGATAATAGTCTATTTGACTCTAAATATGACATAAGTTGGCATGCAACAATTTTTTTCTAATATTTTAGAGAAAATGGGTAGCAGGGAAATGGGACGATAGTTTGTCACATCTTCTCTGTCCCCCTTTTAATGCAGAGGTATTACATGTGATATTTTCCAAGAGTCAGGAAACTTTTTAGTAACAATGGAAGTGTTCATAATAGTTTGAATATAGGATGCAATCATGGGTAGAGCATCTTTGAGGAACTGAAATGGTATACCATCTGAACCATAAGAGCCAGAGTTTCTTAGGCTCTTTATGGTAAGAATTAGGGTAGCACAATCGATAGGATTTATCTTGAAGTAAGGCAACCGTCCTAGCCCTTGGTTGATAAGGGAGTTCGTGACGTAAATCCGGAACCGAACTCTCTTGTGTTTACATTGGAAGAAAATAAACAATAATAAATCAAGCCAGGAAAAAACCATCCGAACATATGTTACACAAATAATACTCAAGTTACATAAGAGCAACAGCAAAACATTCACACTTGTTAAGCACCAGAGCAATATGGCTGTTTATACTAAAACTTCTAAAGAGATCTTTTTTTTTTTACTTTTAAAGTAGTGTGTGTGCGTGGGGGGGGGGTCATTTTAAACTTAGATTACACAGTAAAGACTAAAAGAAATCGCCAGATAATAGCATAAACGTACATAAATATACGCACATATATCCACATACTCACACGTGCTAAAATATTCCATATACGTAAAAATTCGTATCATTCATGAAACAAAATAAACCGTAAAAGAAGGCGTGGCGTGGTCTAAAACTCATCAACGTAATTCGCTCCATATCCTCAAACTTGTTGAGGATGAGGGCGGGGGAGCGGGATCGTGCCATAAAATTTACTTATTCATACTACACAGGCAATAATCTCTCTCTCTCTCTCTCTCTCTCTCTCTCTCTCTCTCTCTCTCTCTCTCTCTCTCTCTCTCTCTCTACCTACCTACCTAACGAGGTAACTAGCTGTCTGTTTATTTGTCAATAAATCTCATAGATGCTGAGAGTATTGTAATATAATAAT
>JAXCGZ010017088.1:15000-55000 GCA_037179515.1 Halocaridina rubra | reverse complement strand
AGCTCCTTGATTTTGGTAAACTGAACTTGATGCTCTCAATCATTACTATGTAAACAGTTAGTATTAGCAGGCATACGATAAGTAGTAGTAATTATTATTATTGTTATTATTGTTATTATTATTATTATTATTATTATTATTATTATTATTATTATTATTATTATTGTTATTATTATTTACATGAGACCCGTGGGATAGACAATTTTGGCTATATTGACATCTGTGCTCGTGAAGTTATTATTCCAACAAATGCTTTTCCTCCCCGTGTGACAGTGTCATTTCTAAGGGTTACCCCATGAATTACGCCGTTACCTTCTCCAGGTTATTTTCACATGATTCTGGCGAAGAAAAGATAAATTATATATGTTTAAAAGTTGATTTTTTTTTTTTTGAGATAGGACTCAAAACGCTATACCGATATCACAATAAAACTCAATGTCGTTTCGAAATAAGTCCCAAACCATAGATGTATACATGGGAGCGAATTATATCAAGTCGGAGTCGCCGTCATTTGATCGGGCAAATAGGTGCCGTTCAGTCTATCTTCGATTTTTAACTTATTGTTACTGAATGGATGAATTGATTTCACTTCATGAACGCTCTCACTCCTTGGTGTCACTGTCAAAGTTACTCATTTCCTGAGCCTATCCAAGACTATTCCGTGCACGACAACACAGAGGCCGAGGAATAACTTTTCACAAAGGTGGGAAGACGTTCAAACTGCATCCACGGACGGATGCATGGAGACGCAAGTATTTTCTTCATGTGGTAAGAAAAACAAATATCTAAAAGCTGCGAAAAAAGGAATAAAGAGCCCGCGATCGCTTGTGAACGTCCGCTGACGCGCTCGCTAAATAATTCGCTTATTTTTTTCCTCCTCCTTGGCAATTTTATTGGTTTACAAGTTAATAAGACTTACTCGCCGAATTATCGTAATTTTCTAGGGGAGTGAGAATCTCCCAAGATTAACTGATATCCAATGGAAATATTATACAGACCTGATTTTTTATTTCTGGCGAATCCCTAAGCATGAATGATGGAAAAATAATGTTCACATCCCATAATATTCGAATGCTATCCTTCGCATAGCTATAAATTACTTTGGGAAAACCATAAGTAAGGGATTTGCGTAATACACTTTGATGTAATATAGCCTGCAATTTATTCAGTATCCATGGAATGTAAAGAAATTACTCACAACAAAGTAGTTTTAACAAGGGAAGATATATTTTACATAAATAGAGAAAATGTAGAAAAAATAATATGAATATGTAATACAAGTAGGATTTACATTGAAAACAGATAGTAAGATATTACAATATTACTACTACTACTACTACTACTACTAATAATAATAATAATAATAATAACCACATATAGCTTACTCTGTGACATTACATAGGACCTAAATGTCAAAATTAACAACCCCCGGCTGACTAAAGCTCACAAAACATCAACAATTGCAAAACTAATTACAAAATTAAGGCCAGTAACATTGCAAAGAAAATATAAAAAACATATTACATAACCAAAACCCACCATTATTTTTTAACAACTTCATGCAAAATTCACATTAAAGAGAAGTCACTGTTATTCTCTTATCTTATTTTCCAGTATCTCGTTTATTTATCTATTAAAGTTATTACAGAGAAATATGCGGAACGGACATTTTGTTCTCACAAATCGGAGCTCACTAAGTTTTTTCCAACCCTGACCTTTATACATCTAATGGTATACTAACTGTGACTCCTGAGTTGGCAAGGGCTACAACAAGAGACGTCCAATCTTCTAGACAGTAATAATAATAATAATAATAATAATAATAATAATAATAGTAATAATAAAAATGTATTATTATTATTATTATTATTATTATTATTATTATTATTATTATTATTATTATTATTATTATTATGAATAATAATAATAATAATAATAATAATAATAATAATGATAATAATAATAATAATAATAATAATAATAATAATAATAATAATAATAATAATAATAATAATAAATAATAATAATAATAATAATAATAATAATAATAATAATAATAATTTGACTCGCACAGTGTCGTGTAAAAAGAAAAAATCTTGCATGAGACGAAAGCGGAAAAGCTCCACGGATGCATGACATGAGAAATACGCATGACACGTTCGTGTCATGAAAGGGCGCTTTGTGTCTCACAAACACACGCACAACCAAGTCATCATCTTGTGACCTTCCCGGAAGCTGGAAACCGCAACAAGATATATATATATATATATATATATATATATATATATATATATATATATATATATATATATATATATATTTTATATATATATATATATATAATATATATATTATATATATATATATATATATATATATATATATATATATATATATATATATACATACATACATATAGGAGGAGGAAGGGTCATGTTATAATTAAAAAATTATTTTTCTGAAATATATCATCTCAAGTATTTCCATCTACTATTTACTCATTCATCTGTTGTTGTTTTTTTCATTCATCCAACACTTCCAATGCAGATCTATTTCATTTAGATGAGGTATTCATACCTTTTGTAACATTACAAGTCTTCATAATCTTCACAAGTGAGCCATGGGCAAGCCACCACGAGAATAGTCAATAATAGTATATATCCTCAAATCGAGGAGCACATTGGCAATGAACCTGGTACCAGCAATTCTTTAAAATTGTTTTCTCAAAATCACACAAGTAGCGCAGTGATCAGGTAGAGTTACATGTATCTAAGGGACACGGTTGCATAATTCTCAAATATCTCGTTCATAATTCTGAGTATTATTGCAAAACTTCCCATAATCTCTCCATAATCGCAAACTTAACAACTCGAAACATTTTACTAAGAAAACCACACATTGGAAGCGAAACAAAAAACCTGCAAATTGCTAAAGTACTGAAAAGGAACCAAAGTATCTATTATTTTCATGGAATGCTTTCTTGGTCTACATTAAGCTGTTCTGAAATAGGTAATTTTCATTAGCAATACACATGTTGTGTAAGGTAATATTGGACAAGAGCTCTGGCGAACAGGTGTTCAAATCAGGAGAGTGAGTCAAGAGTGAGTCAACGAAACATGTGTTTAGACCAACAGTTGCGGTTTGAAGAGAAACGAAATACTCGCTAAGTAGTATAATCGTCTTTAAGCAAGAATTGCATAAAATAACACTGTATATATATATATATATATATATATATATATATATATATATATATATATATATATATATATATATATATATATATATATATATATATATATATATATATATATATATAGTCTATTTAAGAATGTGTCATAACTAAATTCAATGACAATATTTGTATCTAATATATCAGTATCATCATAAACTGAAGCATTCGTACTTTTCTCTCTCTCTGAATACACCGTATATTGAAATATGCTATATGGTACTTAGGAATTCTCGTAATAGTAGTACTTCAAAGCATTCCCTCCTTTTTATGAAACCAAGTTCAGTGTTATATATATATATATATATATATATATATATATATATATATATATATATATATACATTATGATATGTATGTATGTAAGTAAGTAAGTAATTACCAAATTGTGCTTACAGGAAAGAGACCCGAGCTCGTAACTTCCCGCCTTCTGGTCGGTTCCATTCTGTACTTAGTGATACTTATCATACGTGTCCTTAAATCTATGGATTGAGTTGGCATTAACTACTTCTCAGAGCGACTTCCAATTATCAACTACCCTTACACTAAACAAGAACTTCCTTACATCCTGCAGAAATGTTTTCTTACGAAGCTTCAAACTATGACCTCTAGTTCTATGTATGTATGTATGGATGTATGCATGTATGCATGTATGTATGTATGTATATATATTCATTACGAGACGACTTCTGAAGTTATGAACGTTTCTATAGGCTCATCTATGCAATATAGAAGCACTCGTTACACCGTACCTATTGAAGTATCCTGTACAGAACCAGAGAGGCTAACCCGTCTATTCCAAGTTATCAAATAGGTAAGATTTGTACCAGGTAACCACAAAGAGAGTCTCCTAACTATACGAATATGTGGGAAGGAAAGGCAAATGCACCCATGTGCTTACTTAGTAGCCGAGTGGAGACTGTCCACGTATGCCAAGTTATACCAATTACAAAATAGGACACAAAATGTCTTGAGTTTCCCCGACTTAGCCTGGATGCTGGATTTCTAGTTCATTTGACATTGCAAGCTATTAACAAAAGCAAAGCAAATGCGTAAAATTAAAGCACCTCCCGATGATGGAAACAAGAGACCAGTAAAGTCAGTGGAGAGTTCACTCCAGATATGAAGAGGTAATAGTATATCCGAGTAGAGATTAATAGTAACATATAAAACGGAAAACACATATACCGAATAATACTATGAATGCATTTACCGTTTTATCATTTAGCGTATTCCAATTATTACTTATTCTTACACTAAAAAAGAAATACTTCTTTATATCCTACAAAGAAGATTCTCACGAAGTTTCAATCTATGACCTCTAGCTCCATTGAATAATGCTGGAATGTTTTAAAGCATATGTTGGGCATATATTAATTATTACTCTTTTCACGAGTGTCTTTGGATCAGTCCCAGAATAGGCACCTGACGTATTTTTCTGTGCTTAGTCTGGAATTAAGGTAGAAAGAAGGTGCTTAATGAGGGCTTAAGGCATTTCTTAGGTAACCGAATCTAACCGAAGAATATCTTTTGCATGCAACAGTTTTTATATCTTAATTCCTTGCAAGGTGCCTAATTTGGGTTTGAGGTTGAACGTAGGTGCTTTACTTGGGATTGAGGTAATTTCAAGGGATTGATACTTAGATTTTGTATTAGTTTCATCCATACGCAGAAACTTCCATTTCTCACCTTCTGATCATTATCCCCAAGGACGTAATTAGTATATCACGGTTGAATATATAATTTTTTAAGTACTAAAAATATAAGTGCCATGAGTGTCAATAGTACTATAATGACGTATATATTCATTAACATATGTCTTCACATTTATGGTAATCTATTCATATTTATAAAAAAAATGTATGGCATTTTCAGAACAATTTCTTTCCAGATTGAAGTGAATTATTTTTTTAGAATCTAATTTTCATGGAGTAATATTTGGCCAACTTCTTACCAGGGATTATAAAGCAGTAAGGAAATATTTTATTATATTCAAAATTATTATGTGACTTATGTGATATTAAAGCTTGAGAATGCAGCGCCCTTATGGATTTTATAATTGAAAAAGCATACAAATAAATTGGAGAAATTTCAAAGACTTGCTACGAAGCTGGTATCAGAGATAAGTAATCTCAGTTATGAGGAAAGGCTGAGGAAGTTAGGCTTACTATGACTCGAAGCTAAAAGAAAAAGGGGGATATGGTAACAGTTTTCAAATCCTTTATGCTTTGTTAGAGGGGACAAGGAGTGATATTTTATGTGAGTTGGCTATAGAACTAGAGTTCATTGTTGAAGCTTTGCAAGAAAACTTCTTTGGTGGCTGTATGAAGTACTTTTTAGTGTAAGTATAGCTGATAACAGGAATTCGCTAAGTGAGGAAATAGTAAATGCTAAATGTATTCATATTTTAAAGAATAAACATGAGTCAGTGAGTAAGGAGAGAGGGATTTATAAGCATAGAGCTTTTCCCGAAAGGAAAATTAGGTATATACAATTAGGCAAATGCACACACAATCATATTCATAAATACTTTCTTGTAGCGTACAGTAATTTTAGAATCTTAACATAGACAAGCTGTCAAAGGTTCATAATCATCATCATCACTAGGATGGGATAGGAAAATAGGAGAAAAATCAGTGACGGTGTCATCATCACTGAAGAGGGAGGAAAAAGACTGGAACAATTTAGGAGGAAAAACACGAAAATTAAGGAAAGAAAGAGGGAGAAATGAGAGGGGCAGACCCTCCTGCTATTGGGTGGCCATACAATGGATAGTGAAAAGTTACCCAAAGGTTTAAAAACTTTGTAAGGAAAGCTTACATCAACGGTCCCTAACCTTTCCCTACCAAGACCTCATATCTAAATTTATTTTCCATCCACCCTAGGCTTTTCCTAGGTCTGTCTACCCAACAAATTGATATTCTTAACTGATAACAAATTCGTTTTCTCACTTTCATCTCTCAACTGAAATATATTTGTGAATAACTAGGCAGTTAAATGAAATAATAAAAAAAAAATAGAGCTGGTTGACGGCGTTTTACTACTTTGTGCCAAATTTTAGGTCCAGCGACAGATAGCTAAAGGCACTCATCATGTTCTATATAGATCAGGTTTCAGAGTTTCTGTTTTGTTTAAAGCAGTTAGGAGAGAGTCTGTTCACAAAATGCAGTCCGATATTTCGAAGTAATAAACTTAGCTCAAGGATTCACAATATTACTATTTTTTTTGTCTTTATATATATATATATATATATATATATATATATATATATATATATATATATATATATATATATATATATATATATATATATATAAGCAAGGGTTTGCGGGTCACAGGTTGGGAATCCCTGGTCTACTCTAATTAGAGTATCGGTCAAGCACGTAGTGAATGTACAGATAAAATTGATATCGACAAACTAGTAAATTATCCATTGATCATTACATCAAAAATGACAATCTAGCACATTTGAACTTCAACCAAAGGCATACAGTACACACATGTACGATATTGGCCAATACTTTATAAAGAATAAAATTGAGTGTATTACACCTAAGCCTATTATATTTGCTACCATAAATTTCGAGATTTTTATTTGTTTATATGGACATAGAATTAAATAATTAAGCAAAGAAATATTTTTTCTAAGCCAGGAGAATAAAATATGTTGCCAACATCTGCCCTTAGAGTTGTTTACGTAGTTAATCTCACCATTTTGACGTGTATGTGCACACTACTCGTAAATGAGCTCCAAGTTATGGCAGATTTACTTCTTACTACCCCCATGCATCTTTCAACTATGCACAGATGCAGGTCACAATGAAGGGAAGGAACAGGGAAGAGAAACTGATATTGGAGTAGAATTAAATCGTCGACAGTTCCGGTTTTACGTCACGGATTCCCTTTTCAAACAAGGGCTAGGACGGTTGCCTTCTTGCGAAGGACATGTTTTGGCAGATGTAATCCTTACCCTGAGTGCATGCCATTGCTAACCTCAGACTGTGACGGGGCGCGAAGCCTCGACCTGACGCCTCAGAGTCGCGGACGCTACCGTTTGAGCCACGGTGACTACATAAAATCGTCGACAGTAATTTATCCGAATTTTTATTTTATAATTTCCTTGTTATTTGTAACACGATTTATAACTTAAACTGGGCTATGACAAGCATCTTAAGCTTGTTAATATTATAATTATAAGTTCATGTAAAATTGTGACTCAGCTCTATTTTGTATACAAACAAAATTCGGATCTTGTAAAGATAAATAACCCCCACAACCCCGTGTACTTTGAATAGCCCCGTAATTAAACTTATAAAGTTACATAACCCCGTAATTAAACTTGTAAAGTTGGAAAACCCATTGTTTAGGGTAGGTTAGGTTACAACTAATAATTACATTGTAAATACAAATAACTCCTTTAACTACCTTGTAAATATGATGAACTCCAAGACTTGTCTTGTAAAGATGAATAACCTTAAAAGACCCTGCGGTTATTCATCTTTACAAGATCCAAAAATTCTACTTGTTCTTAAATCTCATCTTCAGTTTACAGACGGTTCATCAGCATATAATAATAATAAAAAAAAAAACTACAAAAATAAAAATAAATCTTAAGAACAGTGTCAGGCCAGAATGTATACATTTTCTCTGCATTATGACGACGAACTACAAAAACTTAATAATATTTTATATTAAGATATAGTTTGAACCCTCATCTGCGTTTCATCTATTTCACAATAAAGTGTGAAATAGATATATCAAAAACAGATTGCATCGTATTTCCATCAGTTTCAACGATAATCTTAATATTTAATCCAAAGGCCCGATTCCTTAAACAGTGTAAACCTAGGATACCATATTGTTAGTTGGCTAGACACACAAATGGATTTCATAAACGCATCTGACGCGGTTCTGTGTATGGCTAGGATCCTGTACGGGATCCTAACCATACACAGAATTGCGTCAGATGCGTTTATGAAATCCATTTGTGTGTGTCTAGCCAACTAACAATATGGTATCCTAGGTTTACACTGTTTAAGAAATCGGACCAAAGTTATTGAAGTTAAACAGCGGTCAATTATAATTTGGTACCTCAAAATGGATAGTAATCTGAATTTTTTTTTTTCCACATGTCCAGTAGGGAAGGACATGTAAATACTTTAACCTTGCTACCTACAAAATTAAGAAAAATAACTATTTTTCGATTCTCCTTTTGAATACAGTATTATTGTTGTAGTCTGGACGATATACTAATGGTCTCACATACGGTTCCTCATAACCCTCTCCCACGCCTTAGCAATGTCTACAACAGCTCAATACACCATTTGAGTTATTAGACAAGTGTTTTTAATGTATTAATCACATACAGTGTATACAGTATGCTTCAAGTTGGACCCCGACTATGTCTAGCTGTTACCATATATCTGAGCAGTGTTTATTTTTAGGTTGTCGTCTGAAGTAGTTGGTGCCAGTATCACGCTGACAATTATAAGGAGAAGGGTTATTGTAAGCAAGAGGAATGTTTTGGTAATTAGGGTCACATTAATATATGTTATTACGTAGAAAACTTGATTGTAGGATATTTACCATTTGAGAGCTGTAAAAAAGGCATTTTTGCCCTTATCGATGCAAAAGTCCGTGAAGGAATAATTCTAGCACTGACTATAATCACCTTAAACCTGATAAACTTGTTCATTCTACTGAACTGACAGGCTTACCTCTACTTTATCCGGTAATGATGAGAGAAGGTGGAATTCTAGTGTTAATCCACCGAAATTTCTAGCAAAAGCTGGTGTAATTACCATATTACCTGTAGAAACGTAATATTTAAAACAAGACCATAACGCAAATAACTTTCACCTTATATTGTAAAGAATATAAGACTTCCAGCATAAACATTTTGTGCGGTACTTTGCAGAAGCAAAATAAGCTCTTGTACCCGATGACGTCTCAATACTTCGCACGAGGGTCTGCCCCTCTCTTTTTTATCTCTTACTGTATTTAATTTTCGTTCTTTTCCCTCCAATTCCCTTATATCCTTAATTCCCTCTCCTTTTTTCCCCTCCTATCCCATCCCATCCTACCTACCTACGTACCTTACTCTCTAGAATTAGATAAAGTCTAAATATTCAAATTCATTCGCACTGAAACTCATCTTCATAACCAACCTAGGTCACGTGTCATATCATATTTTCTGCCACTTGTGTATGACTCGTGTATTTGCCGTTTTATGTCAATATTAATCCCCATTCGAATAAGAGTGGACGCAGACAGGTTGCAGCTAGCATGATTCTCTCTCTCTCTCTCTCTCTCTCTCTCTCTCTCTCTCTCTCTCTCTCTCTCTCTCTCTCTCTCTCTCTCTTAGTAATGATGTACAGGTATTTGTAATCCAGATTAACTTCAGCTATAGAAAAGAATCATATATATATATATATATATATATATATATATATATATATATATATATATATATATATATGTATGTATGTATGTATGTATATGGATTCGGTTTTAAGTCACGAACTCCCTTTTCTTCTAAGGGCTAGGACGGTTGCCTTCTTACGAAGGACTTGTTTTGGCAGACGTAATCGTTACCTCGAGTGTATGCCCTTCCTAACCTCAGTCCGTGACGGGGCGCGAACCCTCGAGATATATATATATATATATATATATATATATATATATATATATATATATATATATATATATATATATATATATATATATATATTATATATATAAACAAACGAGTAATGTGGACAAAGACCATATAATGACCTCCGAAGATAAATCTTTTAATATAATGAGAGAGAGAGAGAGAGATAGAGACAAGAGAGAGAGAGAGAGAGAGAGAGAGAGAGAGAGAGAGAGAGAGAGAGAGAGAGAGAGAGAGAGAGAGAGGATACACTGACGACGAAAGAGATGAAATTTTACCAGAGTTTTGGTGACAACATTCTCTACATTCACATTATTAGTTCTCTGCATTATTGGTTCTCTGCAATAAGTGTACTTTCAAATATGTCATATCAATAGAAACTTTCCAAAGTGCTTTCTCTTCTTATTAGACAGGGATTGTATTCTTTAGCAGTTAAAACGTTATCTCTAATGTGCAAATTTTGTATTGATATCCTGGAATTATATTCCATTTTGAATTGCTCTGAATATCTTAGAATTTGATCTCTTACTTCTCTGATTTCAAAGATTGATTTAAATCATTAGAATTCTGCGGATCAACTCCCCTGTAAAGTTTGTACTCCCCTGTAAAGTACAAAAGGAAAATGACCAAGTATCTCTATGTATAGAGCAATTATACTTATGAACAATATAATTTAAGTCATCAATGTATCCATTGCTTCCCATTCCTGATGCTCTTTTCAACCTCCTTTCTAATGTCTGGTTAAATCGGTCCATGTGGCCTTGAGGTTGTGAATGGCAAGGGCTTCCATGAACATCTATAATACTGAACTTTCTTAAAGCACAAGAAAAGCTTTTGTTACGAAAATTCTCTACCATGGTCTGAGTGGAAAATTTTCCAAGGGCCCTAAGAGACTATCAGTTTAGGTGTAGTCGCCGTGGGTCAATCAATAGCGTCTCCGACTCTGAGGCGTCAGGTCGAGGGTTCGCGCCCCGTCACGGTCTGAGGTTAGCAAAGGCATGCACTCAGCGTAAGGATTACATCTGCCAAAACAAGTTCTTCGCAAGAAGGCAACCGTCCTAGCCCTTGGTAGATAAGGGAGTCCGTGACGTAAAGCCGGAACTGTTGTAGTCGCCGTGGCTCAGTCGGTAGCGTCTCCGACTCTGAGGCGTCAGGTCGATGGTTCGCGCCCCGCCACGGTCTGAGGTTAGCAAAGGCATGCACTCAGCGTAAGGATTACATCTGCCAAAACAAGTCCTTCGCAAGAAGGCAACCGTCCTAGCCCTTGGTTGATAAGGGAGTCCGTGACGTAAAACCGGAACCTAAGAGACTATCAGTTTATTCAAAAAGCTACTAAATTCTTCTGAAGTTTATTTTTCACTGTTGGACACAGGCGAATTTTGAGAAGGAATCAATCAACGTACACGTACATAATTTGAAAGATCTATCGTATCAACAATTAGTCTTTCATTTATAATGAATGGGATTATGGGCGCAAGATGGCCTGTAGGTAATAGGCGAGAATTATGATTGCAAACTTGACCTTCATTAATAAATGCGGCTTCCACGTATCTGATATTCACTCTGTTAAGTATATTATTGATCCCAACATACCCTAATAAATGGTAATAATTAATATGTAATCAGCAAGTCGTTCATATGAAAATAATTTGTATTGTTCACTTGGCTATTATATAATTAAAAGGCTTTGTAAAAGGAAGACTTCAATATTTCACAGTTCATCATGCTCAAAAAGGCAATAAGACCCAAACTCGATTGAATCAATAGAAGCGTCAACAAGTAGTTGAAATTTTTAAAGTAAAGGTTATAGTTCACTGTTATGCCACTACAAGGTCATTCGAAATGTAACCAATGTCTTTTCATCATTTGCACAACCATTAAAGACGGGTTCTGCCATTACCAGGAGAGAGGGTTAAGGTATTGCATACGACACTTAACATTGCATCATTAAAATAAAATGCTATTACCAATATCCACACAGTGATGAATTTTCTCAACCTCCACTGCTTAAACACTTAACGATAATGAGGATTTTCTGTGATTTTGTGAATTCGAGAACGTGATTTTTTAGGCACTTCAAATCCAATTTTTTTTTCTCTTTAATTTATATACGCTACATGTTGTTTCAGTATAAATTATTTACTTTCGCTAGTAAGGATAAGCAACTTATCTTAAAAGGTGTTCCAGTACGGGATTTTATTTTTTTTTTTTAGTAGAAAAGATTTAATTTCTGTATTAAAGGCTGTTGTGATGATTCCAATTTTTTGTTCATGTTCGAATTAAGCCAAAAGGAGCACGCTTAACCCCATAATAATTGGCTTATTTCAACGACGTATAAGTTACTCAACATCCCAGCATTAACTTTAAATAAGAATGTCAACGATTACAAATTACTTATTAGGATTTCCATTAGTGATGGCGATATTCACTTAAAACGTGAGACAAATCATGTTGTCATGGGATCAACAGGAAAAATTCGTCTGTTAGACTCACTCGCCAAAACAGTTGGGAATCCTTAGAATTGTGTTTTTGGAGGCTGGTATGGGAGATAAATATTTAAAGATTTTAATACAATGAACATTATATCAAGATTTCGGTATGGATAGTATTGAACGTGTGAAACAAGCTTTTAGCGCAAGTAAAAAGCAGAGAGAATCAGTGTGAGTATGATAATAAGGAATTTAAAATGTGTACATCTTTAACCAATGCTTGATCGCTACGATAAGGAGGTCAGAGCACTAGAAATTAGGGGAGTTGGGTTAATTTGAACTTTTGCATCGCACACCAACTTGAAGCTATGGGGTAAAGTAAATTAAAAAATATATATATTTTAACAGGAACGAATAACCAAGAACATTTAAAGTGCCACAAAAATTTAGTTAATACATAGTGCACTATTCCCAACTATTCTGTTTTAATTGGGAGAAACGGTGGTGCGGGGGATAGGGGTGGCTTTGGTGAAATGGAGAATGCACGAATACATGTAGCATATAAATATATAGTGTAGAGAGAGTTATCATTTTAGTAAAATTCAGTTCCATTGAAAGGGGTAAGTGTGCACTGTGAATTATAATACTTTACATCTTGGGATACAAACTATTCTTTTCTTGGTAAGTTTTTAGAAGCGCGTCCTCCCTAGCCGAGGGCTTAATTTATATAAAAAAAAAATATTGCATTAATCCCTATAACCAAAATAATGCCCATTTCTTATTAATATATAGTACTTAAATCAAAGTTAAGATTCGTTTCGTGCATCCTTCCATAACTATGAAGGTATAAAAAGCTTCGAATACAGTATGAGTTCGGTAAGGTTAGTTTGGTTAAGTTAGGTTAGATTTGTTAGGTTGGTTAGGTAAGTTTGTTTAAATATACTGTAGTCCAAAACTGAATTCTGTGCATAAAACGAATCTTTACATAATTATAAAATTATGCAGTAGTATACCATAAAAGCCTTTATTTTCACAGCTGACACATGACTTAGTTTGTAAGCACATCAAGCAATAACAAAAATTAATACATAGCCACCAGCAATCAAAATTCAAAACACCATTAATATATAGACAATGCTTAACTTATTTGTAGCCATTTTCATTGAGCCTAGAGCCATTCTACATTGAACCTTTATAATATTGCTATGAATAGATTACATCTCTTTCTAGGTCTTTGTGTTTGCTCTTTAGCAATTTTTCGTGTTAAAGACCTCAGCAGTCTTGGTTCCATATCTGAAACAGATAACTGAATAACACCTTGTCCCATTGCCCTCTAATTTTTTATATTACTAGGATTTTCTTAGAGACGTTGAATGTACAGTACTCTTAATTATCTATATTCCACCTTCTCTAGGCTGTACATGTTTTACAGTTCTTTGTAGGGCCATGAATACAACATGAGCCATTATAATTCTTATAAAAGTATACTACCCACGCAAGTTTTCTCTATTTTGCTAACATGACAATGCTACAAATTTGTATCTGTTGCACTTCTTCCAGGAATGATTCCTAATACAGTATATGAATGCTATATCACTTTAATTCCTTGTAGGGGTATGGAAGTCCTAATTATGCAAAAGAGCTTTATCCTTTTCTTAATTATATTTATAGTTATGCAAGTCACATTGCATGATTATCCTTTTATACCATTCTTCTTTTTTCATTTTTAATATACTTTTGAAATATACTTTTGAAATATACTGTTCCAACACAAATCTTCAACTGCTGCAGATGTATATGTAAATTTTTCTTGCTGTTGTTAGTCACAAAATTAAGAAATGCTCTTTCAAGTACCCTCTAACCATTCGACTTTTTTTTTTTTCCAGGATACGATATCAAAGGTTCGACCATGAGATGACCATGTCAGGGAATGACGAGGAAGGGGCAGCAGTAGGAGGGGAGGCTGCCCGTTTGCCCTCTCATCATGGAGAGATTACGCCTAATGGTAATATCGATGGAACACAGCTGAATTTTCATGCTAATGGCATTCCAGGAAATTCCAGAAATGAAAGGTAATGAATACTCTAAGAACTTTAGATATTGTGTAGGAAATTGCAAATTATGTTTCTCTCCCTGTAAAATTGTCCTTATTCATACCGGGAGGTGCAGTTCTCTCTTTTTATGAATGATCATATAAACATGAAGCCACTGTAGAATTGCAAGACTGCTGAAATTTCTATATATTTATTATTGAGATTACAAGATATTATTAACTAAGTTTTTCATAATGTAGTTTATAAATAACCCTAACTATACTGTATTGTGCTTGAAGTGCTTTCTCTTTTATGCACTCATCATTTCATGAATGTGTATGCATGTTTCATCTTATTTCTATTCATCGTTAGAATTCTCATGTGTTCATTTTTCAGACCTTCTCATGAAATAATTCAAATAACAGATATTGGAGACAGAAATAAAACTTTAGACAAGATGGAAGGTAAAGGGGATAAAGCAGATACAAAGGAGGATGAAGGGGAAGACAGTGAACAGAAACAAGTAAGACAACAGGACCACTTCTGGCCAGCTTTTATATTGTTTCTGTGACCCTGATGCTAGCAAAAAATCTAGAGCTTTATATTTCGCTTTTCAACATTTAAACCTTATAAATTATGTAATATTTTATAGTACTCCAGTCTATGTCAACTTATATATATTTTTTTCTGATGCTGATACAAGTATAAAGTATAAAACTTTGAAATATATTTAACTTATGTTTTTGCTTCATTGCTCAAGTTCTAAACTGAAATGAGTATTGTTGAATAACATATATGTGTGGGGCTTTAAGGTGGAGCCCCAACATAATGTAGATCAATCATTTATAATGCAGTACAGTATATTGATTCACAGGTAATGCAAAGAACAACGAAATTTTTGGAGTATAATGCAGATCAGCATGAAATTGAGGTTGAAATGGGCTTTGTTGATCCATCCAACCCTCCAGTGCCTGGATTTAATCTATAGTTAGTGTTCTATCTCAAAATTTCCTTTGGTATATTAATATATATTACATTATAATTTTTGTGCATGATGCTTTCCCATTAGAAAGCAGGAAGGTGTCTGCCACATGCACTATAAATGGAACAAGGCTGTGGGAGTGTCAATTTACAACTTCACCCAAAAGTTTCCACTTGTATTTTCTCTGCAGCAGAGATAATCCTTAGTCTGCCTTTTATTCTTTAAAGACACAGTTAGCATAGCTAAATTTGTGTGCGACCTTTTATATCCCACTCAGAGAAGTTAGCTAAGAACTTACGACTATCATTAATTGTGAATTTTCTTCCCATGATACAGGTGATCTGTACATGAAGAGTGTGAAAATATGTATTTGGCTGCAATAGCATATATTGTCTCTGGCAAGATAATTTAAACTATTTTATTGAAGCTGTAGAGGACTGTAGGAATGATATGATTTGCCAAACAAATTTTTTTTAAATATTAGCTTTAATATGCTATGATTTATATGTTAAAAAGAAGACAATTAGAAAAAAGAAAATGTATGTAAAAAAAGAGTAATTCGAATGATGTGTTAGGTATTTGGGCAGATCGCTTGGCCCTTAGCTGGTGCTACATTTTTATTTTCAAATAAATCTTTACGTATTTCTTTAGCCACCCCAGTGGCCACATTTGTCTAAACTATCTTTTCTTTTTCATACCCAGACATTCTCATCTCGCCTATAAGAGAAAAACTTAGTGAGTAAGGAATCACCACCTCTCTTACTCCACTATCTCTGTTAGATAACTTTTATATCATGAAAGGAATGTGAGTGTGATTATAGAGGCATTAAGATGCAAAGTGTTTATGAATTATTTACTTAATTATAATATATAATTAAATACTCTCATCTTTTTCAGCTACATGCAGTGGCGAACCCGAAGATTTGTTGAACACTTTGCTATAAGGCTTTTGACATTTACGTTGATTCTTGTGGACATGATCATATTATTTGTAGATCTTCTTAATCCGCACATAAAAAATGACCCCTTGGAATACTGTTCACTTGCTTTCTCAACTTATTTCATGATTGAAGTTATACTTAGAATATTTGGGCTTGGGTAAGTTCGTGATAGTAAATATAGATGTATTGTTTAGTCATTGATGAGCATTGATTTGTAATACATAGACAAGTTTCTTGAGACGTATTGCTATAATCGCTTAGAAAAAAGCATTATCATAAATTTGAGTAACTTTTATTATGTGGCAATTTAACTAACGCAAATACTAGTATTGGGACCTATATTTGAATTAGTAAACTAGCAATTAGAGCACTGTACCCAGATTGTAAAAATATTTTGATCCACAGGCCTCAGGTGTTCTTCAGGGCATGGCATAATGTTCTTGACTGCTTTCTTGTTGTATTTACCTTTATCTTGTCTGTTGTTACTGTATGCTTAGAAAACATGTCCTCCAACCCTGTGAGGTAAGAATTTCTTGACATCCATATTGCCTATATGTGACACTTTCATGGTCATTGAAAAACTAATTAAATTTTTTTCCATGTATTCTATTCCTTGGTTATAAGTATGAAATTACTGCCCTCTTTAATGTCTCTATCTTTCCCTCAAAGAAAGTAAACCTCTTTTACAGTTTAATTGTAGCCTTGCGATTAGTGCGACTTGTACGGATAACCAGAATATTGTGGGAGAGAAGACATCTTCAAAGGGGTGCACGGCAGTTTGTATCTCAGAACAAGCGTCGCTACCAGCAAAATGGATATGATCTTGATCTTACTTATGTCATGCCTAGGGTCATAGCCATGTCTTTCCCTTCTACTGGGAGAATGTCCATGTACAGAAATGACATAAAGGTAAAGTAGTCTTGACTTTCATCTGGGCTGATCATGAATGATTTTTATACTGTTCTGCGTTTAACATCTAGGACTTTCAATGTTGTTGCTGAGTCATTAGATATGAAACTAGAAATTTATTATATCATCTGCAAGAGTGGAATAGTTTTGCTATGCTATAAATAATATTCTTCCCCTGCTTTACTTTGAAAATGAACGGGATATATCTCAACAGTCTTTCTTTCTCAATTATAGTATCTATACTTTTTTATATGGTAAATGTATTTATACACTTATTCCCATCTGGCATTTATTAATTTGATATACTTATTAAGACTCAACTCGGATGGTTTCTTTGCCAATTAATTCAATAATGAAATGTAAGTACTGTGTGAAATATCAAGAGAATTTATGATAATACTTCTTCGAACATGGATAATATTAAAAAAAAAAAAAAAGATGTTTACAAAATTCTAAATACAGTATATAAGTATGTGGGTGCGTGTTTGCTCATATTTACCTAATTTTACCCTCTTGTGTTCATGGGAGAGAGCTCTATGCAAGTAACTACCCCTATCCTGGCTGGTGTCATTTTTCCTGCTCGAACACTTATTACGTCTTCCCTTAACACTATGAGTACATATAGCATTTATCGTTTCCTTACTTAGTGAATTTCAGTTATCAACACTAAAAATACACTTCGTTACATCCTGCAAAGGGGTTTTCATATGAAACTCCAAACTATGATCTCTAGCTTTAGAGCTGCTGATACCAATGTAACTCTTCCTATTAGCTTTGTCCAAAAACAATTTCCGTATGCCTCTACTTCCTTCTAACTCTAAATGGTGGTAAATTTAACGATTCCATCCTATCAGTTTAATTAAGATTACCTATATCCGTTGCCAGCTTTGTAGCATTTCTTTGAACTTTCTCCATTTTGTTACTATCTTTACTCAAGTGTGGACTCCAGAAAAGTGCTGCATATTCAAGCTTAGGCCTCACATAAGTTGTGTACATATTTCTGAACATTTCTTAGCCCATATGTTTGAATGCCTCCCTTATGTTTGGTTAGGAAACACATGGTACCTTCACTGTATAATTTATATGCATTTCCAGAGATTAGATCTCTTCTAAACACAGTTATAGTTTCTTGAAGTTCCACCCTACTATTGAATACCAAAAGATGGGCCTTTTTACACTCTTGCCCATTCTCATTATTTTACGTTTTGAAGTACAATATTGAATTTCATAATCCACTTCTCTGATCACTCTTGCAGACCATATAGATCTTTCTGAAGCTCCCTACAACTATTTTCCTCTTACTCTTTTCACAAACTTTGCATATTCTGCAAACTTATTTAAAAATGCATTTATAGACTTTTTTAATTTTTATATGACTGTGACACCGGGACAGGCAAAAACTGCCCCTTCAATACAGGTCCTTCTATATAAGTTTTTATTATTATGTAATCCATATCTACCTATTCTTGCCTGTACGTGCGGTGTCCTAATGAGTCTCCCCTGTATCAAACACTTTCTGATAATCTATTAAAATACTATCTATCCAGTCCTCCCTCTCATATAAGGTTAGGCTTAATTCATTATAAAATTCCAGTAAGTTTGTTAGCGTACACTGCCTTCTCTGAAGCTAGTTGTCACACTGACATATAGTTGAAGGACTCCATGTGAAGAGAAATCTGTTTTCTTAGTTGTCTGTCCATAAATTTGCAAATTATGCATGTTTCCAGAATCTTTAAATCTGCCCAAGTATGCTGCAAAGTTCTACATATTATGGTACAGTATATTTTGTAAGTATAGAAGGTGATGCATCATTAAAAGGTCCTATGGCTTTATGAACATTAATTCTATCGGTACTTTGACATTTCTGTTGTTAAAAAGACGATGTTCTCTAGTATTGGCCCTGCTCCTCTCTGCACTATAAAGGGATGGAGTATTCTCAATTGGAAATACTGACTGAAACTTCTGTACAAATTTGTTGTAGAAAATGGTCCCCACTCAATATCTGCAAAATGATCGTTAAGCCTCTTGTAATCCTTTGAATTGTTCTCTCTCTTTTCCTTCTAGCCCCATCAAGTTAATGCTATCTCAATCCTTAGTTTTAAGGACAGGTATGATAAGTATCACTAAGTATAAAATGGAACCGATCAGGAGACGGGAAGATACGAGCTTTGGGCTCTTTCCCGTAAACACAATTAGGTAATCACAGTCATCACGATTATGAGATGGTGGTGGCTCATACTCAACTTTGTAATTCCCTATATGTTATCTTTGTATACTAGATTGAGCACTGATGGTTCATCTCCTCCCCTGGCACTTGTTGGTTCAAGTAAATATTCTGGCAGAAAAATTTCCTATCACACAAACTAGGAATCTTGCCCCAATAGAATCCTCCTTACTGTTATGAGTTAAAACTATTCCTTTCTAACTCCTTGTGATTAAATCCTCCTTAATTAATATCTTGCACTTTCTCTCACGTTTGATGTTTACTGTACAGCTACACTTATTACTTTAGTGTACCCAAATTACACTCCTCATACCTTAGTTTTTGTTGATAACTTGCTGGGTTATACACCACAGGCTTTATAGTTCTCTCGGAGCCTGAATTCTTTATCATATATATATATATATATATATATATATATATATATATATATATATATATATATATATATATATATATATATATATATATATATATATATATATATATATATATATATATATATATTATATATATATATATATATATATATATATATATATATATATATATATATATATATATAATTTATTTATATAGGAAGTGGCACGTTTCATGGACACCCAGCATCCTGGGCATTATCGATTGTACAATCTTTGCTCGGAGCGACACTATGATGAGACACTTTTCCATGGGAGAGTTGAACGATTTTATATTGATGATCATAATGTACCTCCATTAACGTGAGTCTTTGTGTTTTTATAAGTATATTTTGCTATTTAATGCAACCTTATTTGTTATTAAAGATAGAGTAATGGTGATATAGTTCTCTATTTTGGTATAGGTACAGTTACATTCATAGCTTTAGACTTTGACATAGCTGCAAACAATTTTACAGATGTTGCATAGCTCATATATCCTCTTGAGAGTTACTTTGTAATTGCTATTGCATATTTATGTCATTTAACATACATCAATGGATGCCTTACAATTGTAGAGCAAATGTAATTTGTGTGGCATTTTAAACCATAGTATTTCAGATGACATTTCATTACAAACCACTACCGATTTTGGATCTTTAAAAAATCCGAAACTCTTAACTTCATGCCCACAGAGATATGTTAAGATTTAGTGAGAGTGTACAAAAGTGGATGAACCAACATGATGAAAATATAATTGCTGTACATTGCAAAGGAGGTAAAGGTCGAACAGGCACAATGATTTGCGTCTTCCTTATCGATCTTGAGGTCTTTCAAGATGCAGAGCACTGCTTAGGTTTCTTTGGTGATCGTCGCACTGATAAAAATGTTGCCAATAAATTCCAAGGGGTGGAGACACCTAGTCAGGTGAGAGAAACTAATGTATGAGAATATATTTTGCTTAATTTTAATGGTAAAGCAAATTTTGACTGCATTGTACCTTTATACATTAAAACTAAAATTTTTTATTACATTTTTTAAGTACATATTCAAAAGGTCTTCAAAGCATTGTCACTTAGTCATTTGATTTTCATGTGTTAGATATTATATTGTTATTTTGACAGATCTTGCAATAATGAATACAGGGAGTGTCAAGTACACTTTCTACACTTTCAGAGTCGATACGTAGGATATTATGAGAAGGTAGTCCGTGCTGGAAGAGAGCTTCCATTGGAAACACCCATGATCATGACACGAATAACGCTACATGGTATGCAAACTGTAGGCAGCGGTGATGGATCAGAACTTAAATTTAGTGTACTGTGTCGTTTTCACACAATACCTTTCCAAGCCCATCTTGGCTTACAAAAGAACTGTAAGGTTAGTCCAGTAGACTCCTGTGTGACTTGTACTAAGTTCCCACCTTTGTCCTTACACTGAAATATAACATTGAAGTGTCTATTTAAATTGTAAACATCACTTATAATGAACAAAAATTGTCTTAATATTCTGTTTATATTTGTTACATAGGTTATAGTTGAGAGAAGTAAAGGCCTAGTACATATCCAACTAATTAATTCCCCTGTTATACGTGGTGACACAAGAGTCATGTTCTTTACCGAGAGTGTAAGTATACTTCTATAGCCATATAGATTAATTTGAAACTAAGGTAGTGACAGTGTTTAGTATGAAAACTCATTTTAGACTTGATGCAAGAGTAAAAGTAAAATTAATACAGTATGAATACATGTGTGTAAATATATCCTGTTGTAGTTTATAGTTTTCATATTAGTGGGTTTTTATTTTCGAGCCATTTTCAATAAGTTCATGCCTTTAGATAATACTTTATCTTCACCAGTTCCATCTCATTTTTCGTAATGGCTTACATTATTAGCAATAGTTATAAAATAATGTAGCCTTGGATATTTTAGAGAAAGCTTCACACTGCATACATTCATTATGTAATCTCCCAGACATATTGCACTTGTAGATAATTTTTTATGACTGAAATGTTATCATTTCCCTTAACTTTTTCTAGACACAAGAAAAGCCAGATGCAGATTCCTCTCTCTCTCATAACTTTGGTCTTGTAACCCAGGCAGAAGCTTTGTTTTACACTTGTACTTTCATCAGTTTTTTGCGTTTTTTCAAAGGAAGGTACAAGCAAAACTGAATAGTTCTAGTATTCTTGATATACAGGTATCTTCAAATCACTTAAAATACTCACAATATGGAACCTCATAATGAATTCAATAGAGTGATTCTCACTAACCCTTACTTAATTGTGCTTGTCACAACCAACCTTATAACACCTTCTCACCTTCATTTGAAATCTTATTGTTCTTAAAATTCACTTCTACGAATTAAAGTTGCTGATATGTGTCTTTCTTGCATGGGATTGTAGCAAATCCATTTAGGACATGAAGGAGAACAATCCTCTTTCTTGCTTTCTTTGAATGCATAGCAATCCTCTAATTGCAAATAAATGTGTCAAGGCAAATGGGTGATGGACATTTTACTGACAGACATTACACCGATGGACACTTCACAAACAGACATTTCACCTAACAAACATTCTATGAACGGATATCCAGCCAAATGGACCTTTGGAAAGAAAGTCATAACGGATGTACAACTTGCAAATTTTGTTTTATTAATACATCTGTAATACATACTTGTACAAAATTTTATTAAAAATCACATTAAATTTTAATAATGTCCCACTTGTTGATGTACTGTTAATAGATCAGCTCAAATCAGGTTAGGTTAGGGTAGGTTATTAAAGCTGAAAGGGATCTTACAAAAAAAAAAAAAAAGAGGCAAAACAAACAGTAGAAATAAAAATAACAATCTAATTCAAAAGACCACAGTTTGCCCAGATATCAGTTTGTTGCAATGTTCGTTTAATGAATTGTCAGTAGGTGTAATGTCTAACAACAAAATGGTTGTCGGCCATCAGTCTGGGAGCCGTAACTAAAGGATTAATATAACTTTCCACTGTTAGTACACCAATATCTTTAAGATTCTCTTTCTATGTTTTATCTTTTTCATGTTTGAATGAGACTTGAGTAATAAACATTAGCTGAACTGTAATCGTAATGACATTATAGCCCTGACTACCAAATTTTCTTTATAATAGTACTTAAAATCAAGACGTATTAAGTGTCCAGAACATGAGAACAGAAATGTAAAGCAGCTGTATATGGAATATTGTAACTAAATATTTCTGGTATCAGTCAAATATTGTGTCAGGGCATCATACCTTAAATAGATCCCAAAGTAGTGACTGTATATAAATTGGAAGAGTGTAACTTTATTATATTTTTCTAATTGGCCTTGCTGTATTAGAAAACACTCAGTATAGCACTATTGTTTTATTTTCAGAGGAAAATTCCATGTGGATATGAAAACAGTCCATTCTTCTTTTGGTTCAATACAGGCTTCATTAATAATAAAAAGTAAGTATAAAGTTATTCAATTTATAAAAATACAATAAAGGATCGAGATACGTAGGCCATAGGTTAGAGGTACTTACAGTTACCGTACTCTTACTTTAAAAATCAGCCTGTTGGTAACTTTTCTCTGAATGCATACTATCCATCTTTTAGGCATAGAATCCAAGGTTTCCTAAATCACTCTAGAGAGCCTGTCTAGGAAAAGGAGTAAGTAATAATTATTTTACTACCCATTAGAAGATATTTATATTTGTGGGAGAGAGGAGGGGACAAATTCGTGCTTGATGATATAATGCGAATCCAGCCATTGCCGGTAATCGCGCATTTTCTTTGTTTAGCTTTTATACCAAGAGGTATTCAAGCAGTTTTATTTCTGCTACCACTAGGAAGTGGAGTGAATTACCTAGCCATGTTGTTGAGTCAACAGAGCTACAGAAGCTTAAGGTAGGACAAATAAGTAGCTAATGCACAGACTTTAATGCTGAATTTTAAAAATATTTGTGGAATACTGAGTTGTACCATTTTATATCTTATATTTTGCCTTTTCCTCACCAAGTTGCTTCCCCTACTGGAGCCATCTGCTTTACAGTCGTTGACAATTTCTAGCTGGGCTTGTTGCATGGCTCATGATAATAATATAGTAATAAAAATACAGTAATAATAATAATAATAATACTGAACTGAATTGTCAGTGTAGAAAACACTAGATGTAATCTACAAGCAGGGTCCATTTTTTCCAAATCTTTACACTAGCATAAAAGAAGAGTACCACCAACAACATAAAGACATGGGGGAAAAATTAAAACAGAAAAACTTAATACCAGGATAGATATAAAGCATAAATGAAACATTAAAAATGAAGTCACAATGTCACGTACAGGCGTATCCCAATATTATCGTCCTTATTGACTTTTTTTTTTTCAATATTACACCTTTATTAACAAAAAAAAAAAAAAAAAAAAAAATGCCCTAGTTTTATAAGTTCATGTGGAGAAATCCTGAATATTCATTAATCTATGTGCAAGGCAACACAAATAATTGTAACAACCATTGACTCCTGTGTTTGCTTTATCTCTTGTGTTTGAGCCATGTTACATTCATTTTATAGTACTTTATTATGGGAATCCTTCCCTAAAAGGTCCAGGGATAAAGGAAAACTATGCAACATACCTTAGAAGTCCTGCGCTGTCAAACTAAAAATAAATGGCTGTGATGAAGAGAATAAAGGAGATACTGTAAAGGGCTTTGTAGTTTAATGAAAACATTACCTAACTGAAAGAAATTACATAGAGGCATCTTTTACATTAATTTTTATTAGGCTGTACGTGCCATCTAAAATATAGGTGTAGAATATCCTCACATCATGAAGGACCAGCAATATCAGGTCACTGGGGAAAAGGAGTGGGGTGAGCTACTTCTCCAGATGAATTAGACAGTGGATAGTTGTCTGAATGCGGGTCTGAACAAGAATTTTTTGCACCCTCTCCTCTAGAGCCAAGAAAACTACAGTAATGCCAGCTCCAGGATAATGTTGGCGTCTGTAAGAGTGCTTAGGCAGCATGCCTCCAAAAACTTAAGTGTGCTGCATCATAACATATTTTTGCAAATATGATATCCAGAAAACAGAAAGAAACCTAACAGTAAACCATAGGATAAGTATAATACGTATGGCAGTTCGAAAAGATAATTTCAATAAGTAGTATGTGTTGAAATTTCTAATTACCTCAGACTTACGCTGTGGGCTGTATGGGTGTGTTCGCTACCATACCTCCTCCCTTTGATAGGGTTAGTCCAATAATGCAAAGTTAGAATCCTAGGGTTGGTTTGTTGCTTATTTTGACCTTGTGTTTCTAGTAGACAAATTCTCATTGTAGTAACAACCAAAAGTATTGTGTAACTCTTCTAAATCTGTTTGGGTAGAGACTGAATACTTCACGATTATTTAGAAGTGTTTCTTCTGTTTCAGTCTACGGATAATCGTGATTATAAGAAGCATTTATTCATAGCTTTCCTGTGTTTTCTAAATCTCCATTGTATAGGAGTAATATAGTTATTTTGTCATAATCTCTAAGTAAATAGGTACTTACCCTATATCTGTATGTGTCATAGGAAGTAACAGAGAATTGACAGGAGAGTTGAGGTCAGATACTTTCTTCCCTGACTATATTTTCCTGAATCAACACATGTGATGGGAGAGTTGAGAATAGGCAGAGTATAATGAGACCCTGCTACCTCTGTTCTTTTGTAACATTTATTTGCTACCTTGCTACTTTCAGCTGGATATGGCACTATATTTGGAAAATTTTAATTTCCCAGTACACAACTTGTTAACATTATGCCTGCTTCTTTTCAGGCTCAGACTCGAGCGTCATGAGCTCGACAATCCGCACAAAAGCAAGACTTGGCATGTATTTAATGAAGACTTTGCTGTTACCGTCGAGTTTGAAAATGATACCATGACCAAGGCTTACTGATGTATGTGAGACAAACATTACAGAAATTACTAATCTAGTTGCTTTATGTAAGGATACAACCATTACAATCATACAGTAGATATATTGGCAGTTGTCACTATTGTTAACAATTTTTAACCTTTGTATAAACATGTTACATTATGGAGTCATTCATCGTAGTCTAGTCTTTACCATCTACAGGATTTTATACATTTAATAATCTTAAAGAACTACAGTATTAATGATTGGGAGTAGAAACAAAAATCTAATCTTTGCACAAAAGTATGGACATGACTGCCGTCCTTGTGAATATAGTTAGTGATTAAGTTAAGTTTTAAATGTTTTCTAAGTTTTCATCTCCTTCTTAAATTCACTGGTAAACCTTTTAATTTTAACGATCCTCAATAAAGTTTATTCAAGTTGTAACGTTCCTCACCAAAGTATATTGCTACAATAAAGATATGGGGTTTGCAGAGAATTTACTAGATGATGTTCATTTTTTTACGGGGTTTTCCTTAGTTAATATTGAATGCTTTGGAATGTGAGCAATGTCTGTGATACAGGTAACAGCTGCCATAAGCTATTAAGTATATCTGTACAATAAATTATGTCAGTTTTTAATTACTTATTTATTACGTATTGTGTCCTTGTCTCATTTTAAAGTGTTACTCTGTTAACTTACTGTCTTATTTCCTTCTTTGAATTTTAGTACTAATATATGTATTTTATTTGTAGTTTGTATGTTATACAAAAAGAAAGCCATTATAACTTGTTGCGTATTATAATTATATTTCAAACAGAATGCAGTGAACTATTTAGAGGTATATATAATGATGCAATGTGAACATTGTAGGGCATAATTTTTGTAGCCCATTTTGTTTCCTAACATACTTTGCCATATTTTATTATTTAATACCACATGCTAAGAGATATCGTTTTCAAAAGCAGTATATAAAAATATTGAGATATATTGACCATGGAAAGAGAATTAGGAGAGATTGGGTAAGGATACTCTCACCAAGTATGAATAGGTTTCGTAGTCATGCTTGATGCTAAAAAAACTTTCACTATGGCATATGATTAACCATACTTTTAACATTGTGTCACTGCTTGGCTCATAATTCGTCTTTGTTTAAAAGTTAAAACTACATGTAAGCAAATTTATACAAGCAGTTTGCACTGCTTGCATGTGCAAGAAAGTGCTTCATTTCCTCATATTATTAGAGCTTTTTCCGGTCTTAATAAAACAATTCCACAGTAGAAAACTTTTGTATTGTGGCAGGAAAAGAGTAAAGGTCCAAGTATTACTACTACAGTAGTAATACAGTTATATAAATAAAGATTGATTTACCAAATTATCTTTCAATAAGATGAAAAAATAACAACTGTTTATACTTTGTTGTTGTTTAGATAAAAATATAGATGACATTTGGGAAAGCAAAAGGAAAAAGAAAGATGCACTACCCTCAATATGATAAGTTTCTAATTCGTAGTGATATTTTTTGAATTAATTGTAACAGTGACTGTGTAACATACAAATATCACATGTACAAAGAAATACTTTTTTCAAATAAATTTTGGGAGAGAGATTATGATATACTGAACAGAACAGTAAAGTGGCAAATTATTGTAATGATTTTCAGTCTTTTAGTTACGAAGAAACATTGCCGAAGTACCCTTGTATGCCAGGGATTGGAGGAAGCCACTACAAAGGGCTAGGACAGTATGGGTGGCAGACCTTCCAATGTGTGTGAATACCTAATTGTGCTTACAGGAAAGAGCCCCATACCTAACTCCCCGTTTCTTGGTCGGTTCCACATTTCCACTTAGTGATACTTATCATACTTGTCCTTTAAACTATGGATGGATTGAGTTAGCATTACCTACCTCCTTGCTTAGCGAATTCCAATCATCAACTACTCTTACTAAAAAAGTACTTCCTTACACCCTGCAATGAAGTTTCCTAAGGAAGCTTCAAACTATAACCTCTAGTTCTAGTGCCAGCCATAGTAAAATATAGATCCCTATCCACTCTGTCTTAACCATGAAGAAAATTAAAATCCGTCACCATACCCCCCTCATTCTTCTACCTTCGAGTGATGGTAAGTCTAATTCCCTCAGCCTCTCCTCACAATCGAGACTGCATAATACTGGCACCAGTTTCGTGGGATGTCTTTTAACTTTTTCCAGGTTATCTACGTTCTTTTTCGAGTGTGGATTCCAAAAGGGGGTGCATATTCAAGCTTTGACCTCGCATAGGTTACATATATTTCTGAACATCTTGTCCATGTGCCTGAAGGCTACCCTTACATTTGCTAAGAAAACATATGCTGCCCTTACTATACTATTCGTAAGCATTTCTGGAAACAAATCTGCCAGTATGTTTACCCCTAGATCTCTCTCAATCTCTGTCTCCTGAAGTTCTGCTCCTGCTATTGAGTATTCAAGTTTGTGCCTTCTCGGACTTGTACCCATTCTCATTACCTTACATTTAGAAATAGTGAATCTCATTAGCCACTTTTCTGACCACTCAGGCAGACTATTTAGGTTTTTCTGAAGTTCTGTACCATTGTTCTCGTCTCTTACAATCTTTGCAACATCTGCAAACATATTAATGAATCAATTTACAGACTCTGATAGGTCGTTTACATATACTGTACAAGGAACAAAAGTGGCCCTAGAACTGAACCCTGTGGAACTCCACTACTAACATTTTTCCATTCAGTGTCTCACTCTAACCCTCTGTTCCCTTCCTTCTGAGTTTTTATCCATTCCAAGACATTTCCACCTATTCTCGCCATTACTTGCAGCTTCTTAGTAAGTCTCCCGTGTGGGACCGTATCAAATATCTTCTGTAAGTCTAGGAATAAGCAATCTCCCCAGCCCTCTCTTTTCTGTAAGATTCGGCATACCTCATCATAAAATTCTAATAAGTTTGTTTCTGTTGATCTACCATCTCTGAAGCCATGTTATCTCACTGACAAAAAGTTGAAGGACTCCAAGCGAAGAGAGATGTAATTTCTTAGTAGTTTCTCCATAACTTTGCAATCTATTCTGGTCAAGGAAACAGGTCTATAGTTCAGAGCTGTATCCCTCCTTCCATTTTTGAAGATAGGTATCATGTTCACTTGTGTCCAGCTTCTTGGAATCTCCCCAGATTCAAGTGACTTTTCAAATATGATACATAGTGCCGACAATATTGATTTAGCTCATTTATTAAGTACTCTGTTATAGCTGCAGATGGAGGAGTGCAAGCAGATGTGTGTCACAGAGTGAATGAAGGCTGCAAAGTGTTTGGTGCATTGAAGATTAGAGGGCTGGGAATGAATGTTAAGAAAATTTTGTATGAGAAAGTGGTTGTGTTGACTGTAATGTATGGCTCAGAGTTATGGGGTTTGACAGGAACTGAGATATAGAAACTGAATTTGTTTGCGATGAAATGTCTAAGGAGTATGACTGGTGTATTACGGTTGGATAGGGTTAAGAATGAAGAAGTGAGAGGGAGAATGGGTGTGAGGAAAGATTTGGCAGTATAGTTGATATAAATGTTTTGAGATGGTTTGGTCATGTAGAGAGGATGGATAATGAACGACTACTGAAGAAGGTAATGGAATCGGAAGTTGATGGGAGAAATGCCAGAGGGAGGCCTAGCTTGGGGTGGATGGATGGAGTAAGGATGAATGATAGGAGAATGGATGTGAGAGAGACAAGTGAGCGTGCTAGGAATAGAAATGAGTGGCGAATGATTGTGACACAGTTCTGATTGGCATCTGCTCTTATCATGGAGTGCCTTGTAGAGGCAACCTGTGGTAGGGGCAATAGGGGATTTGGTAGTATGAAGCGATGTAAGTTGTGGAAGAGGGGGAAGGATGGGATGTAGCACTCCAGCAGTACCATCCAAACCCTTGGCCAAATCCCGTGTCTTTGCTAGAAGTACGAAGTGTAACCACATGTTGCGTTATTTTGCTTGTTCTTTGTTGTTGGCTACCCCCCAAAATGGCGGAAAATGCCAAAGTAAATAAAAAAATAATAAAAATATTAAATACACAAGGGGATATATCATCCGGACCTGTAGCTTTATAGGCATCTAACTCAATCAGCACTTTGCATACCTCTGTGGCTGAAAAGATGATGTTCTATAATACTGGCCCATGAGCTCCTATCTCTGTAGTCTAAGGGGGTGGGGTATTTTCTGCTGTAAATACTGACAGAAACTATTTTTTCAATTCTTCGCAGATCTCTTCATCTGTCTCAGTGATGCTTCCATCTGCTCTCTTTAGCTTTAAAACCTGTCCTTTGACCTTGAGTTTTCCTCTGATAAAGCTGTGGAAAAGGCTCTCTCAGCCTCTCTTCTTTTACTTAGGTAATCATTTCTTGCTCTTTTATAAGTGTGTGCGTGCTTGTGTGTATGTTGAGCGTAAGTGCGTGTGTGTGTGCGTGCTTGTGTGTATGTTGAGCATAAGTGCGTGTGATTTTTTTTCCGTAAATAATATGAAACGGAGTGCCCCAGATAAAATGAAGCTCTGGGCTTACGATTTTATTTTAGCAACCCTTCTGCTTCTGCAGATGCACATAAATCATCATGTACAGTATTGCTATATACTGGGACAGGGGAATAAGACTCTTGTCCTTGGATACCTTGTGTTGTATAACTTAAAAGGCATCCTTCCCTCTGAATACCTTTTGGATGAGATACTGCAATTTCACATTTACTCATTTTGTTTGTTAACACCCAGCTAGCTCATGTGGAAATTGGCATCTTGTATGACAATTAGAGAAAAAACTTGTTACAACTCAATTAGATAGAGAGTGGAAAGTTTCTCAATTGTATGACCTGCATCTTCAAAAAGGCAAATAAAGGGCATGACTCTAGTAATGAGGGAAAAAGGATTCTACTGATATATAAGCTACGTGTCAAAGGAAGAGACTAAAAGGACATAGGAGCAAGGCGTTATTAATACCTCATCATACAACTAATTTCTTAGCAAAGTAACCATGATTAGTATCAATATATTGATGGTCTTCCTAGACTAAGCAGAAAAAAAGGCATCTTGTAGGAAGAAACAGAAAATGCAAGATGCCAATGTCAAGTAAAACTGTGTGATGTATTATTAACTTTTTGTATCATTATAATATATATATATATATATATATATATATATATATATATATATATATATATATATATATATATATATATATATATATATATATATATATTATATATATATATATATATAAGCACATTACCATATGTGAAAACAAATAATTTTTACCCCGACCGGGACTTAAACCTAGGACACAATTACTGTACCAAGGCACTACAAAGTACATCACAGAAGGTTCCGGTTTTACGTCACGGACTCCCTTTTCTACCAAGGGATAGGACGGTTGCCTTCTTGCGAAGGACTTGTTTTGGCAGATGTAATCGTTACCCTGAGTGCATGCCTTTGCTAACCTCAAACCGTGATGGGGCGCGAACCCTCGACCTGACGCCTCAGAGTCGAGGACGCTACTGCTTGAGCCACGGTGACTACAAAGTACACCACAGAAGAAGGTCTTAATAGGGAAACAGACCTTACAGCTTTTATCTGCTATACTAGGAATGAACGCATTCTATCTGAAAGCCACTATGTTCATATTACAGTTTTCCCCAACCTCACTCGTGGCTTCGTTTTCGCATTTAATTCAACTCCCAATCTCATTCGGGACCAACAAAAATCAAATAAGCACATTACCATATGTGAAAACATGAATCATTTTTACCCCGACCAGGACTTGAACCTAGGACACATAATTACTATGCCAAGGCGCTACCAACTACACCACAGAAGGTCTTAAAAGGGAAACAGACAGTTCATTCCTAGTATAGCAGATAAAAGCTGTAAGGTCTGTTTCCTGTGTGATGGAAGCTACTGTGTCGGGTATTAATATTGTCCATTTATAACTATGAATACTTTTTATGACAAAAAATACTGTGATCTGTCATTTTAATTATAATATTAAGCACCAAATATTAATTTTTTTCAAGACCATACACAATATGCTGTGATTAAAAATAAAGGAATTTTCTGAAAGAAAGGAGTAGCATTTTCATATACTATCATTTACTAACTGTACAACAGATATCAACTATACAGCTCATATTATCTAATACATAAAAATCAACATATAAAATGCATGAATCGACACTATTTTTTTTCTTTGCATTAATCGATATTTAAGTTTTGCATGTCTAAGATTTGAAGAACTGTCATGAACATTTCACAGAATATCACAGTAATTGGTAGGGTATTTTGCATGGTATTATTCTTTGGTAAGCACTATGAGAAATACACAGTGTTATCATAAGTCCATCATAGAAAAAGGTAATGCAAAGACCTACTCTCAGCATCCCATAAACAAACTGCTTCTCATAGAATTAGCTGAATAAAACATGACATGAGACGTCTCACATTCCTGTCTCTAATGAGAAATATTTATAAATTTTAAAACCCAAAATAAATATAATGAAATATATAACAATACAAATACTATACAAGCTACAAGAACACTACCTCAGTGATCCGGAGCAGGGAAGTTGATACCCGAGAAGGAGGTGGGAGGCAATGACAAGGAAGAATTTAGACCAAGACCAACCTGAAACAAATAATATAATTAACAGACACATATACCACAGTCTATCCAGAGTTGTTAAGAGAATATTTTCTGCATAATAATGTAAATATCAAGTTTTTACTTCATAAGCAAAGAAAATATTCCACTTTATTTTATATTTGGGGAAGATAATTTTTCACATCACTACAGCTTACTCATTATATTTCTCAAAATGGCGGTCAAAACAGCTTTTAATCAGCAGCTCAGCTTGAATGGCTTTGCAAAAAGCATAACATACCAACGAAGAAGAATTGCTTAAGTGTCTGAATCAGTGTGAGAAAATATTTCATCTGAACTTCTTTGCACGAAATGTAGTGGTAACAAGCTTGCTTATCGATCAAAAAACTCATGATTTAATTCTGAGACTGTAATATGAGGAATAATATTTTTCCCCCTTATCACTGCTCTGTGGGTAGCTATAATCCAGCTCAGTAACATATTAGTTTCACATCCTTTCTTTTTAAAGAAAATAACATGCAATATAATTAGCTTTCACTTATTCTCTACCCTCAAAAAATGAAATTCAGTTCTTTAGCATATATATCTCTTTGTCTAGTAGAGTAACCCCTCATATTTCAAAGAGGACAGGTTCCTGATGCCAATGTGAACTGAAAAATCAACGGTGTCCCTAGGTTAATAAGAGTGGCTCAATTTGCCATATGTCTCAGCCCAAAATAGACTAATTCTATTGCAGGAACTGAACATATTACTGCAAAATGATAATGGAGAGCATGGGTAAAGCCTACCTGGTGATGAGGTGTATGAGTGAAAATATTATTCATAGAATTATTCAATACAGGTGGTGGGAGGCGGTTGGTATCAGCAGGCAGACTTTTCAGGTGTTCTGATGGAGGCAGTAGTGAAGAGGGCATAGGAGGAAGTCGTGTTTGGCCAGGAATAGTTGGGCCCAAAACTTCATTATTTCCTATAACACCACCTCTAGATGATGAGCCCATTGCACTTTCACCAGCCTAAAAGTACACACAAAATAATACAAATAAAAAAAATACGTAATTTATCCTGAATGTCATTATTCACAAGATATCCAAAGTGGCGTAGAAGGGAATATTCTAATGTAATACTGTATAAGAAAACCTTTCAGTTTTATATAGTATGGTGTATTCTAAAGTAATGCTGAAGTAATGTTTGGATACAGAGTTTCAGCTCGAGTAGAAAAAGCAATGGCTCACACAATAATTTTCCTGATGTTATAATGAGAGCTATCTACACTGCAAATAATAATCATTTTACTCAGTATTTCATTACATCGTTTGTGTAAGCATAGTCGATGATGATGATGAAGTCCATTTCAATTATACAAAATCACCCATAAAAAAGTCTCAGAGGAGTCAAGGTATGAAATGGTGTGGTAAAAAATTCCAAGTAGAACCTGAATGTGAGTGGCAGTGGAACAAGCGAGAATTAAAGGAAGATATTGGCAACATGTTTGAAAGAAGAAAAATTGATGTGTTAGCTATAAGTGACAAAGGTATGGTTTGTGATTACACTCGGTCACTCCTTTTACAAGGAGGACTATGGTCCTTGTATATATACACAACTAATGGTACATCTATTAGTAGTATGTTTAATTTTTTACCCAAATATTATTTCTAAATACAGTATCTTAAAAGGCCAGGAAGAAAGGTCAGATGCTTAAAATTTATCGAAAACTAAATTTATATATTGTACATCTAGTTAAAGACACATTTAAGTATCTAAAAAAAAAAAGGTTATATGTTACAGAACGATTGATAACTACTGTACACAATAAAAAAATCATAAAAAGGTGGCAACACATACCTTTCCATCAATTTCTGGAATGATGCTAGTTAAATTGAAGTTCGATAGAGATGATGACAAATGCGGAGCAGCTGGAGGAGCCATATTTACTTGCTGTCTATCCATAACACGAAGAGGACTGAAGGGTACATGGCCTGGAGGAGCTCCAGGAGGTAAAACTACAGAAGAGCCTGTTCGGGACCCTACTGGTGTCGTTACACCACCTGCTCCAAGCTGGCCTGTACCACTTGTTCCTGTGCCACTACTGCTGCCATGATACTGAGCTGTATTAATTGGCATTAAATTATCTGTACCAAGAAGGAAGTTACTCTGATGACGTGGGCCTGTTCCCGGAAATAAGTTGGAATGTACAAGGCTGGGATCATCACAGGGAGGTGTGAATGAGTGAAGTGATATGTGAGCCAGTGCTCCCCCTTCAAGAAGATTTGCAGAACTACCCATACTTCCACTCATCATATTTGATTCCGCAAAGCGTGGACGCTTAGAACTGACACCACTACTACTGCTAACAAGGCCTTGGTTACTGTTGCTGATAGTACTAGCTATGCTTGAAGTTATTCCCATATTACCACTATGGCGGTTTGAATTGGATCTTGTAAATGGAACAGATGTTGAACCAGAGGATGAAGGAACAAGTTGCATGTCAGTATGTGGTGGGCGTACGGTCATAGAACCACTTGCAGCTCCCATCAATCCACCACCACTGCATACATCCTGTGGATCTAAAGGTAAAGGAAAAGTTGGGTTTGGAGGAAAGTTGCTCTGGTCAGTGGAAAACTCATGGAAACGAGGGTAAGGACCAGCTGGATGAGGTGGAGGCATTATATCGCTTGAGAGCATTGATGATGACGAAGGGGGGAGATTCTGGTAAGGATAGCCAGTTGGCATATAAGCCATGTTACTACCATAAGCTAAGGAACCTGAGGGTTGTGTATGAAGTTGAAAATTATAATCTGCATTACACCCACCCTGGCCATTTCTATCATGACTTGAGTATCCAAATGATGAATTGGGTACAAAATTCTTCATTTGCTGTGGTGTGTAATTGCTCTGATACATTTGGTTCGGAGGCATTATTGGATAATTATTATTGGCTGGAGGTCGATGAGTTGCTCTTCCATAATTTTGTGTACTGAGAAGAGCTTCTGCTGAATAGTTGTGACCTTGTTTGTGAGCAGGTGAGGACTTATTTCCCCACATACCAACTTGAGTTGAGCCACTGTTGCTCTGTTGAGAACTCCTAGCAGGACTTCTTCTTCTAGAATGACTTTCCTGTGAGCTACCTTTAGCACTCCCTGTCCCCCTAGACTTATTTTCTGACTTTCTACTACCTGATTTGCTACGAGGTGATTCTTTGGTTTTTTCTTCAGTTTGAGTTGCCGTGTTATCTTTATGCTGTGCACTAACAGAAGCTTTGCGAGTCTCATTGGAATGGCTAACCAAGTGACTTACAGAAAAATACCTCACATGCTCTGAGGAAGGTTCTTGTCTCATGGGTGTAGGATCATCAGTAGTTTCTATGAATGGCCCAGCCATTGGCATTGGTGGATTATGAGGGAGACGTGGATCACTAATCATTGCAGGTTCTGAAGGAAGTAAATCTACATGATATTGGTGTTGCTTTCCATATCCATAACACTGATGTCTCCCTTCAGATCGTGGGGAATGTGGGCCCTTGCGACAGTATGCATTATAGTCGTACGGGGGAGTCTGCATGTAACTGGGTGCACCACTCACCACTGGAGGATGATATGGCATTGTAACCATTCCTGGTTGATGTGTTCCTTGCATAACTGGACCAGATAACTGACCAGAAGTTCTTTTATCTGTTAAAATATCTCCTACATCACTGAGAACATTCCCAGGTAAGACATTATTGGAATGTGAGGGTACAGTGTGTACTGCAACATGCTGTTGAACTATAGGATTTTGTTGCTGTTGTGACTGCTGCTGCTGCTGCTGCTGTTGTTGTTGTTGTTGTTGCTGCTGCTGCTGATGTCTCTGTTGTTGTTGCTGTGAATTCAGCTGCTGAGTCTGAGAATGTTGATGCTTTTGTAAAGTATTATGATTAATATGAGTCTGATTAAGGGAATTTGAATTATGTTGCTGTTGAGGCCTATGATGAGTGGATAGTTGTTGATGTTGTTGATGTTGCTGTACACTGCCTGAAGACTGAAGTTGCTGATTATGCTTTTGATTAGATTGATACTTCGCAACTGACTGGTGTTGTTGCGACTGTGAATGAGACGCTTGTGAGGTTACAGGCTGAGCACTGACAGGTGATCTCTGAAGACTAATATTATCTTTAGAATGCTGATGTGAATGCTGCAACTGTGGGTGATGATGCTGTGGGGTATGAAGAGACTGCTGTTGCACAGACTGAACCTTTGCATGTGATACATGCTGGAGGTGCAACCCAAGCTTTTCACAATCTGAATGAGGGCTCATCACAATTTTGTCTGCTTTTCTAGGGCTTGTTAGGCTTTCTGGTATATGTGTATTTGGGTCTTTTTTACTTGCATTAGCCTGCTGAGCTGGCACATGCAATGACGATGCATCACTACATGAGTCAGTTTGCATCTGAGTTCTTAGTGAGTCATCTAAATGAACAGTGTCATCTGCTTTCCTACCAGACCTAATATTATCTCTGTCAGTAGCTTGAGAGAGATCAGTTGGCTGACAAGGGCTTTGCTGGTTTATCCGATTCAAAAATGTACTGTCTGCTGAATGTTGGATTTCACTACTTAAATCTTTCTTAGATATCTGAGATGTAACTGTAGAGCTCTCATTGGCAAGAACACTGTCGACAGTTAAATGTGGCTGACATTTTGCAGACTCATTTGCATTGGTCTCAAGACTGCTATTCAATTTATCTTGCACATTCATAGGTGAATTTGCAACACATGATACTGTATTTTCCCTAATTTTCTCTGGATTAGTTTTATTAGGAACTGAAACTTCAGTGACAGATTTCTCTTGGTTATGTGTCACCAAAGCATCTGAAGAGTTGTATTTTGCAGAGATAGTTTTATCACTGATAAGCTCTGATGACTTAGCTCCCCAACTCTGTACAGTAGTTTTGATGCTAAATGTTTCCTTGGTATGTGCATTGGGAAAGCCTTTAACAAGAGAATCAACACTATTTGTAGTACATGATGTTGTTAAAGATATATTCTGCTTGTCATTTCCTATAATATCTTCTTTGGCATTTGTTAATATATTTTCTTCGACTCCTTGTGAAGCCAGCCGTTCTACTCTGGTACTTGATTCTATAGAGCCTTTATACTCAATTCTATTGGTTGATGAAACAAAAGAGCCTACAGTATTAGTAGGTGGGTACTGCGTAGAACTTTTACAACTCAATTTATTAGTAACACCATTAGGGTTTTCTGCTACGACTTCCTCCCCCGCTTTATATTCAGGCTGCTCAAGAACCTTCCCATATTCCTTGCCTTCAGTAACAGGCTTAAGGTAGAGAGGTACTACTGATGGAAGTGATACCATCACAGAACTTGTTTTTTGGACTGGACACTTCTCAATGGCAGTGGAAGTTTTGTTCAATTCCATCTGATACTGGTCATTGACATTAACAGCAGCAGCCGTTTCCAAACATGGAATCTCCTTTCCTGTTGTATTCAAGACATTATTTTTTGGGTCTTTCTTTTCTTGTGCCTTCTCTAAGGATGAAGATTTAATTAAGGAAGATGCCTGATTGACAGAGGAATATGTGCTGGAAGTGCTACTATGATTTGAGAAACTGGCAGTGGAAGATGGTTTAGATAGCAAATGTGATATATCTGATACTGAATCTTTAACAGTAGGCAATGAAATAGATGATGAAAAATCAATAGTAACAGCACCTGGATCTGAAGTGTAGCGTGTTGATTTTGGATACAATGATGGGGCATTAGATGCAATTGAGAATGGTAAAACAGAACTTGATGTTGCTATAACTGGTATATCTGAAGATCTACATGCTGAGGTAATATGGGGTATAGAAGAATGGCTACTAACTATAGCAGGGAAAGATGAAGGATGAAGAAAAGAGGCAGAAAATATGGAACCTGATGTTGATGCAGATGTCTGAGTAGTAGTTTTAGATAAGGAATCTAAACACGAAGTTACTGAAGTATCGGAAGTACTGATACTTGAAGAAATTGATGCAACTACAGAACTACAAGATGGTGTGGTGAGAGAAAAGGAAAACACTGGGGTAGTGATGGCTGTAAAGGGCACAGGCGCAGGAACAGTAGTAAACAGATTAGGCAAAGTAATAGGTGATGTTATGTGTGCATTACTGGACCATGTTGAGGTTGTAGTGCACGAATTACCTATATTAAGGTGAGATGGTGTTGAAGCTGTGGAAAAACTAGAAATGGGATCAACAATAGATAAAGTTGATGAAGGTGACGACAGGTGAGTGGAAGAATGATGTTCTGTGGTGAGAGCAGGAAGAGGAGGAATAGGCAGTGGAGGAAGAGGGAGTGGAAGGGAATGTGACGTCACAGGTAAAATAGGCGCTCTAAGAAATATGCAAGGAGGTGGAAGTGTAACAGTCGATGGCAAAGACAAAGGGCATACAGTTGGTGCTGATGCTGCTTTGGGTAAGCTATCTCTGGTAAGTATTTGGCCTGATGTAGATGGATACATAGTATTTGGAAGAATCAAAGGAGTTGAAACCCTAGCATGACTATTAGACATAACTGTTGAAGTAACAACACTAGAGGTAGACCCAGAGAAATGATCTGATAAATGGGGTATATTTATAGTGCTGCTAGTTGGGGTCGATTGTGTGACAACACTTCTCAAAGGAGGATCAGTAGTTTCTTCAGACTTAGAAGACAGGCATAATGCTGTGATGCTATATGAACTGCTATTAAGAGAATTTTCTGGAAAGTCGCTAGTGGCAGGTTTTGCCTGGTTAAGAGATGTATTTACAATCTCAGAACGTTGAGGAACTGGATTTGGTACACAAACATCATTAGCTGTGCTTTTGTCTCTTTCCAGCTGCTGACTGGGACTTTCTTTATTAGTTGAAGAATCACTCACTAATTGACTATCAAGGGGTTTATGAGAGTGTGTTTCAGATTTCGAGTTAGCTTTTACTACTGGCTCATCATTTGTGATTGGAGAAGAGGGTGGAGAGAAATCACAGGTTCTCGTATCGCTCTCGTCTATAGATCTTAGCATTTCAACTAGTCTGTCATCTGTCGCATTGCTGGACTCGATGCCACTCTCTCGAATGGTTTCTTGTATTACACAAGGTATGTCAACTCTAATATCCATTATATTTCCAAGATCTTCATCGCAGTCCATAATATCCGCTGAGTGAACTAATCCTGTCAGGGCAGATGTTGATATGTCTTGAAGATCAGGACTCTGGGCATTAGGTATGTCAACAGGACTCAAGTGAACAGGTTTAGAAGTTGACTCTATGGACTGTAATGCTGGCAATGCTGGTGGTACTTTGGGAAGAGTTTGTGCATCAGAATCATACTTTAATCTGCTGCATTTTGCAGGTTTGTCACATATATCCAAGTTTACTGATCTCTTTGTTTTACTAAAGCCCTTGAAGTCTTTCTTTGTAGGTGACACATGACCTTTATGAGATAGAGCACTTGAGCATATACCATCCGATGTAACTTTTGAATTTGAACTCGTTTTCTTGCAGGTACATGGCTTCGGAGCAATAGGTCTCAGTCTGGATGTTTGCTGTACAGGAATTATAGGATTTGAAGGCACCAAAAACACTGGGCAAGGATTCATCATTTTTACAATTCTCCCACCCTGAATGAGAGGTGGAGGTACACCTGTAGACATTATTGGTACACTAGA
>JAXCGZ010017088.1:0-5000 GCA_037179515.1 Halocaridina rubra | reverse complement strand
TTTCACATTGTTCCATTACACTACTTTGCACAGCCTCCAAAATTATTGAAAGACTAATACTGCAACAAATCACACCTCTCTTTCTTTTAGCTCCGTCAAAACCTGTTTCAGACCATTACACTCTACAATTACCCTTCTCATAGACCTGAACACAGAGCATTTTCAACTGCATCAATTCCCTTAGGGTCAGCATACAAGACATATCTCAATATGTTAGACATAAGTAGTCTCTTGCTCCATCCCCTGATACAACCTCACAAATAATATTTTTAACACAAAAATGTACAATAACAAGAAAAATAACTGGCAAACTACCTAACAGGCAGATATGTACACGTATCCTATAATATCAGAAACTTTACAAACGGAGATTCTCAAGAATAAGTCTTATCATCCACACTCTTTAACCAATACAGTATATGCATAACCTACCCACTCCACTCTCACCCCGAACACACAGACCACATAACACTCAAAAATACACATCAAAATGAAAATACTGCTGCAGATCTCCTCCAACCTTACCACAACACACTTCATGACTGGCATACCACAAACAGACCTATATCAGACCCAACCTAATACACAGTCAATCTTCTAACGAACTACACAGCAGCACATCGTCATACAAAACACCTCATCATAAACATCATCCTCTGAAAGCACAAATACAAACAACTATAATCATTGGTATATCATACGAAACATCAATGTCATTTAACTATCCCAAAAACAAAAATAAAGTGACATCAACATTTAACACCCTCGTGTCACTTGCTCGTAAAACATTAAGACACATCAAAGAAAACAATACCACAGTATGCAAACAATACACAGTATATGCTTAGCGATGAAATATGCAATCCCTGTTAGGGTTTCTAACTTGATAAAACACTCCAAAATATTCTACAGATTATACAAAACAAAGCTCTAAAATGATCATAGGTTGCACAGCTACTACACTAACAGACCAAAGTCCTCAAAGACCACATTTATATGAAAGGCACACAAGAACTTGTTGCAGCCCCAAAAACTCAACTCCATCCACTACACATCTCTTATCCCTTCACATCTGACAAGTCATTACACTCTCCATCTCTGTTTCTCTTTATGTATTCTTCGTGCCCAGGCCCGATGAGGGTTGTTTTATTTTATAATTTTTTTTTTTTGCCCGTCCTGGTGTCACAATAAAAAAAAAAACACACAATGTGGCAGAACACCCACATACACTAAGAAATATTAAAACACCTAGCAAACGATATCACACATAAATGCTTTACTGTCATCTATTCCCCCTTACCCACCTAATACCAGCCTCAGGAATCATATCCAGCCACTCAGTGACAACATACAATTACATATGTAGTTTAATGACATCCATTCTCTCAAATCCTTCCTTCCCTGTGAGGACAATGGCCACACAGATAGGATGTGATATGGATGACTAAGTCAGTAATGCCTATTCAATATATAACACGTTACCTCATACAATCAAAAACATTATGGAAGACTGCATTCCACACAGCCACATACACCAACAACACAAGATACACTTTCTAAAAGCTCTGACAAGAGATAAACTGGAAAACTTGAGGCGAGTTTTGAAATTTTGCTATGGCAGCTACTTAGTTTTTAATCACTAATTACGACAAGTATAAGCAACACCATGTGAATAATTATGATTAGAATGAGGTACATAAGAAGTTTATTAGTTACTATATTTCTCCCTTTGATTATGGCCACCCTGCTCTCTCAGGCTGGAAAATGCAGTATGTAATGAAAAAATATCATTCTCTTACAATTGTTACAGCAGCTCCTATTACACATTTTAAAATTAATTAAAGGCTAAATATTATGAATTTAACATTGTCTTCCTGCGATCTTCTTCATTAGAATTTGGCTAATTTGTACATACATTAATATAGAGAATTTGTGTGAAATTATAAACGGAATAAGGAATACATACTATTGCATGAATTGATATGTATTTTTATGATAAAGATATGTCTCATACTGACTCTAATCTTGTGCCAGAATGTTCTACATTACTAAATTAAGATGCAGCTCATTTGCACACTGCACAAAAATAATTATTAACCACAGTAATGATAATTTGCTACACAATGGGATATAAATGTTTTGCAAATGATCTGTTGAATATTTTCCCTCTTAATTAAATTAAAAACAAAGGTGAATGGTATGCTTTTCTTCAAAATGCAAGTCTAAGTGATTGTTGGAAAATATCTACAGTATCTCATAATTTAAAGAAGGAACAAAACTTGTTTTCCTCGCAATTTATAAAAGCAACTTCTTGAGATCCTTACTTCTTCCAGAGGCAGAGAGCTGTTATAATATCAAAGACCGTGCATGACAGATCATAACAGAAAATGAATATAATTCAAAGCACTAATAATATTTAAGGAGCTAACGTAAAATTACTTTCTGTAATCTGTTTCCTACTCTTAATTTATGTTTAATTTTCATAGCTTTCATAAGCGTATCCCTTGAGTCTCCGTTAGACGATGTCCCTTAACCTTGTTAGGTACAGTCATTTGGAAACTAAAAACAAGTAACCAGTTTCTTCCTTCCCCAAAACTAGTCAGAAAATCCAAATAAAATACCTATTAGACACAAACTATATGTATCCCCCACTGGACAACTGCAAAATCTTTTTTCAACCATTAAAATAAATAAATAAATAGAATAAGGCTGACTGGTTTTTATACACCCTTCCATATCTTTTGGGTTAGGTTAGTTAGGTTTTTAGTAAGGTTGGGTTAGGTTAGAATAGTCTAGTTGGTTAGAAGGCGTGCATAATACGAAACTTTATTAAATTTACCAATAATTGTATATGGGTATCAGAACGACTGTAATAAAGGGGCAAACCACCGTACAGAAGAACATAATCCCTATTATATATATTTACTATAAGTTGACAATAAGTTAAGAATAATCACTTACTTCTTTTCATTATCGGATTTCTGTGTCTTCTTTGCCTTATTTTTAGTCATTTTTGAAAAGGTTTAGTTAAGGGGAATCAATACATACACACACAGTAGACACACTCCTCTTGAAAACCACAGCTGACTTTGTAAACAAAAGTGCAAACGCAGACAAACCGTAGAAAACGGAAAAAATGACCTTCCCGAACGAGGACTAAAGTGTCAATGGCAACTGCTAACTGATGCTTATTGCAGCAAATTCTCTCTCTCTCTCTCTCTCTCTCTCTCTCTCTCTCTCTCTCTCTCTCTCTCTCGCTCGTGTTGTCTTGCTTTTGCAGTTATTCTGGAATCTTTGACCATTTAATTATGAAATTACTTCACACCAAGAAAGATGACAGTAATTAGTAAGGATTAAGGAGATATGATCCCTCCGTAAATTCAAAGAATTGAATAACTGTACCTGGTCATGTATATTAGATAAGGCTAGTGCAAAATAAGAATATAATATCAATTTAGCATTTGATTAGTTAAAAGAGGATATGTCTTTACTAGAGAGAGATGGATCATATTAACTTGAGTTAATAATAATAATAATAATAATAATAATAATAATAATAATAATAATAATAATAATAATAATAATAATAATAATAATAATAATAATAACCAATTGTGCGAGGAGACGGGAAACATTATTATTTCTTTTTTTTGTAAAGATGGTAACAATAAACAGATCACACTAACTTTAACAATAATATATATATATATATATATATATATATATATATATATATATATATATATATATATATATATATATATATATATATATATATATATATATATATATATATATATATATATTTGTGTGTGTGTATACCCTCTGCATGACAGACCCTGATGCCCCAAGTCGCAAAGACCCAACATCAAGAGAATTTCTCCACTGGCTTGTTGTAACTTGTAGATATTCCTGGATGTGATCTAGCCAAGGGAGAAGCACTTGCTGATTATGTTGGAACATGACCTCTAAAGGGAACGGGTAGGAGTTTCCCATACTTACTTTAATATTTAATTTATCATAGGAAATGCAGAGGCTTGAATATACCGGTATATGGTTTTCTGTGATGTATGTTTTGGATTATGATATATTCAAGTGGAAAAATGTTAGTTTCAGGTTCCTTTCTTTGCAAATGAGGACTCATGAGCTTCTATATATTGTCATTCTTCTTTAAAACATAATTCATAATGTAAAAGCCCCTATACACTGTCAATCATGATTGTACAATATTCGAGATTGTGCAAGCAGTGTTTGGGTCACACACTATCAGTAAGATTGCGCAATCATTAGTTGTCTCTTGGAGTTTTGTGGAGTGAACATGAGCAAAGAGGCTGCATGCATAGCCATTCTTCTGGTTTTAGACGATGAAGAAGAAAAGAAAACTGTGAAAAGAAAGGTGTGGATGAAAGAGTGGTTTAAATACAGAAGTAAATTCACACATGAAAACCTCCTACAGGAATAGCTTCTCTCTGCTCCTGCAGATTACAAAATTCTTTTACGTATGGACAGAGAATTATTTATGGATATGCTGGCAAGGATTATGCTTCTCATACATAAAATGGATACTAAGCTGAGAGATTCCCTTTCACCCAGTGAAAGGCTTTCCAGTACTTTACGATTCTTAGCTACTGGACAAACATTTCAGGAACTTATGTTCGCCACTGCCATCTCTCCACAAAGCCTTGGTCGTTGTCTTGAATATATTTCAAGACAGTTTATTTCTACGTACATTATGTAAGTGTTATTTTGCATATAGTTTCGTTTATTGTAACGTAAGTGCATGAATGTATACTTTTAGACTTAGCATGTATACTTATTAAGTTCTATCATGTATACACGTATATTCGTATGTATAATGTGTAGTTTGTTAGGGAGGCTGGCCGTAGAAGACGTGGAGAAAGGAATGTAGGTCACTAATGGATTTTAGCCATTAACCCTTCACCTCCTTGATAACGCCTCGTTGAACAAAGAACTGTTGTAAGCAAGTCATAAGTCAACTT
>JAXCGZ010017087.1:135000-146400 GCA_037179515.1 Halocaridina rubra | reverse complement strand
AATTAAGGGGCTTCCTTCATTTTACACGATCAATCGAATTAGCTTAGTGATGCTTAGGGTACATATAACAGCAGTACTAATAGAAACAGAAACTCAGAGCAGAGTCTTTTGTGCTTAATAATTAATTAATTACATGATCAGTCTTTCGTTTGCCACTGAAAGCATTTTCAAAATTCCACTCCACTTTCTCGTTACAGAGTTGTAGTCCTTAGCAAGCAAATTCACTGGAATCTTGAAAATGTATTTCAATGAAAAGCGAAACCGTAATTTAATGTAACTATTAAAAAAAACTAATGTGGGTTTCTATTTCTAATAATGAAGCTGTAAATGACTTCCCAACTCTAATAATAATAATAATAATAATAATAATAATAATAATAATAATAATAATAATAATAAAAATATACAAAGAATAGGAGCTTGTACTAAGATTAAAAAAAAAATACTTCTGGAAATTCAATATATTTTTACTTCAACAGTTCGTGACATTTTTACTGGGAAATTCTCTTGTAACAACAATACAAAATTCTCTCACATTGCAGTAGAGACAGACATTACTGGAAATGAAACCAGACTAAACCGCTGTAGGTGGGGCAGTGGGCCCTGAATTTGTATAAAGTATATTATTGCTCTCGATTTCCAAGAAATTTGCATAATAGAAAAGAACAACGCTCTCCAATAGTGTTGAGAAATAAAAATAGATTAATAGTTGTTTGACCTCTCATGACCTCTTAACTAGTAGTAGGTTGGCTCATGGCACCAGCCACCCGTTGCGATACTACTGCTGAAGGTTTTGTTGAACTTAAATAGGTCTGTCCAGGACAGTTCGATGCTAAGTCTTCCTTCAGTTACGGTTCTTTTTCTATGCCTACAGCTACACTGAATATTCTTGAATATTCATCACACATCTTTTATTATCCCTTCACATCTGACAAGTCATTACACTCTCCATCTCTGCTTCTCTTTACTTTAAGTATTCTTTGTGGCCAGGCCCGATGAGGGCTGTTTTATTTAATAAATTTTTTTTTTGGCTGTCCTGGTGTCACAATCATAATTTTTTTTTTGGAGAGAGAGAGAGAGAGAGAGAGAGAGAGAGAGAGAGAGAGAGAGAGAGAGAGAGAGAGAGGGGGGGGGGTGAACAGCTGATAATAAAAAACGCGATGGTGAAAGTGGAAAATGATTTCATTAAAAAGAAAGAGCCAATATTATTATTATTATTATTGTTATTATTATTATTATTATTATTATTATTATTACTATATGTAGCACATTGTCAGAAAAAAAAAACATTTAGAGTTAAGGAAAGTTGTACAAAAGGTTAAATTACATTAAGAGGTTTCACAAAATGCTATGCATGTTAATATCGATACATACATAAAGAAAAAAAATCATCGAAAATCCTGTACCGATAACACTAACACTATAGATCCTGGAAGCAATATACCCAATATCAGTAATCGACGCAAGTACCCACCGTTACCGATAATTAAATATATCCTAACGGTACAGGACCCATCATTCTTCGAAATATTTCGTTCGGAGTTACGCAGCAACGTTCGGAGAAGAGCAATATCCAATCATTTAACACTATGACTCATCTTCCAAACAAAGCCATTAGGTATTAATCAAAACATTCCTGATAACTGTTGAACAATTTCTGAGCCAATTATACAATGCTCAATCAATAAAAGATTAACTGGGGAAAATAAAAATAAGATTTGATATTTAAAGAATAAGATCATGAAAACTTTTAGAGAAACAATATAGTTGTAAAACCATACCTTTTTCTTTTAATGTTTACAAACATTAATCAGTTAATCGATATATATATATATGATATATATATATATATAGCTATAGATATATATATATATATATATATATATATATATATATATATATATATATATATATATATATATATATATATATATATATATATATATATATATATATATATATATATATATATGAAGGCATTTTATCTATAAGGGCTCATTTAAATGCTACGACTTATACGAAGCGAGCAAGACGCCAATTATCTTTCAGATAAAATGACCGACCTACTGGTATAATTATTAAGAGTCGAATGTAGTTATAGGACAGCCTATCTCGGTTTAATAACAGGAATCCAATTTGTCTTTCAGAAATCTAATCCACCATATAAGGTGATGGCAAAGTATACAGCGAAATTATGTGTATTGATAGGCCTAAGACACCACAAGAACAAACAAAGCAGATTCGTGTTACCAAGATATATCCACATAATGACACGTTGCTTAATAAAGGGGATGTAAGGGAAATTTATGGCGGAAAGGGTAGATAGGGAAGAGTATGGACGATCTGCTAACAGTCATCAAAGGGCTAAAAGTACTGGATAAAAATGTGAAAACACGATGTACAAATATGACCCATAATAAGATCTATGACAAATATACACGGACAGTCCTGTAAAGATATCTTATTGGACTCATTATCCTATGGCTTTCCCATAACAATACTTCTCCAAATCTGTACAAACAGTGGAAAATATAGTGTTGACATAAGCTTCGGTCCAATTTCCAGAAAAAAAGAAATGAGTACGTATATGAGAGAAGGCCAATACTTTCCTTAAAATATATCTTCTGAGCGAGTGCCATGAACTTCTTTGCGCAATATAACTCTAAATTTAAATATAAGTTTAGAAAATCCTAGAGAAGAGTAAAAATTCTATCCGTCTATCAAATATGTTGTTAAAATTAAAAAGATACCGGTAACACTAGGACACTTCAAAGGTCAATTTTCGTAGGGAGGATAATTCCAAGAGAATATCATCCCATCCCATTCTAGATTTTTTTTCTTTTACCTTCCACGTCATTAAGAGTTTTATAATGACCCAGTGAATTCTATGTAGGGTGATGTGTGAGTTAGGCCTTACCTGAATCAATATCGAGGGCTTCATCTTTTGCCTCGTCCTCGTGGTCTGAGGAGATAGAACGCAGAAGATGAGACACCTCATCCTCGTCCGATTCCACGCTATCACTCCTCTTCAAAGCTCGGCCTCGAGCCTTTTTCCTGAGAAAACAAGACAGAATATTAACATTGCAATTTACAGAAACTATACCGTCATGCTTTACATATATAATATAACATTTGTAAAAAAAAAAAAATACAAAAAATCAATTGAGGGAAAGGTAGAGAGGGACAAAGAAAAGTGCATCAGAGACTATCCTGCTAGAAAGCAAAAATGTTAATCGTACAACATAAAAATTAAAATAACGAAAAAAGGACAATATAAACACACAAAAATATATCTGAATAAAAGGCTGCACCCAACATATACTGGAAACTATTTCAAAATGCTTTAAAAACTTCCAATGTCTTATAATTTTTTTTTTTGGGGGGGGTATAAATATATGTATCATCTTTTTCCTTACAGCGGGCTCGAAGGTACAATTTCCAGACAAACATATCCTGTATTGCAGCTCTCAAATAATAAGCGTAACCGAACACTAACATTCGGCTTCGTGAAGACAACTCCGCAAATACAACTATCTACCACTTGAGTGAGATGTAAAAACCATCTCTGTTATTATTTTCATTATTATGGAGCAACAAATGTTAACATAACATCAAAGAATAGCTCCAACGTATTCCCTGCGTGTTGTAAGAGGCGACTAAAGTGGACGAGGCGAGGGGACTGGGAATCCCCCCTTGTATTAACCTCCTGCGAGACGTCAAAGAAGAAGGGGAGTAGAGGGGAAAATAACTTCTCCCCAAACTCTAGTTTTGGGGTGTCTAAATGTGCGTGGTTGTAGTACGATAAAGAGCAAAAGATGTGAGATTGGATATATGTTTGGCAGGAGGAGGATGGATGTATTGGCATTGTGTGAGACGAGGATGAAAGGAAAAGGAGAAGTGGTAATTGGTGATGTGACAGGTAGGGTGTCTGGGGTTGAAAGGGGGAGAGCGAGAGAAGGTGTGGCATTATTGATGAGTGAATGGATGGTAAATAAGGTAGTGGAATGGAAAGAAATGTCATCTAGACTGATGTGGGTGAGGGCTAGGATAGGTAGGGAATGTTGGGCTTTTGTTAGCGTGTATGGGCCAGAATGTGAGAGAAGTGAGGAAGAGCGGGATGAATTCTGGAATGAGTTAACTAGGTGTGTGGATGGTCTGAGTAGAAGGAACTATGTAGTTGTGTTGGGTGACTTGAATGCCATAGTGGGTGATGGAGAGGTAGAAGGTGTTGTAGGAAACTATGGGGTACCAGGTGGGAATGAGAGTGGCGAGAGACTGTTAGATATGTGTGTGGAGCAAGAGTTGGTGATAGGTAATAGTTTTTTCAAGAAGAAGTTAATAAATAAGTATACATGGATGAGAGTGGCAAATGGAAGAGTGAAAGAAAGAGCATTGATGGATTATGTGTTGGTAGCAAAGAGCATGATTGGTAGAGTGAAAGATGTGCATGCATTTAGGGGTGTAGCTGCTGGGATATCAGATCATTTTTTGGTTGAAGCAAAAGTGGTAGTAGCAAGAGTGGGGAAATAGAGTGGGGGGGATGTAGAAGAAAAATGGTGAAGGTGGAAGAGTTGAAAAAGCCAGAGAAAAGACAGGAATATCAGGACAGGCTGACAGTGGCATATGACAGGGTGAAAGAAAGAGAAGTTGGGGAGTTAGGGGAGGAATGGGTGTTGATGAAAGAATGCTTTGTGGGACATGCAAGTGATGTGTGTGGAAAGAGGTTTGTTGGAGGTGGCATGAGGAGGGGCAGCGAGTGGTGGAATGATGGGGGGTGAAAATGAAGGTGGAAGAGACAGTGTAACAGTAGGGAGAAGTATGAAAGATATAGGGAGAAAAATGTGGAAACCAAGCTGAAGGTAGAGGAAGAGAAGAGGTTGGCAAATGTTAGGTGGGGACAGCATTTTAGTGGGTCATATGAGGAGAATAAAAAGAAGTTTTGGAAAGAAGTGAAGAGAGTAAGGAAGGGTGGATCGAGGATGGAAGAGGCAGTGAAAGATGTGAATGGACAGATGTTAAGAGGGAACGATGCAAGGAAATGATGGGCAGAATATTTTGAGTGCTTGCTGAATGTTGAGGAAGATAAAGAGTCAGCTACAGTGGCAGGGGGGGGGCGTTTAAGTGCCAGTAATGGGAGATGAAAATAAGAGAGAGATTACAAGAGAGGAGGTGAAAAGGGCATTGTATGAATCTAAAGCACGTAAAGCACCTGGAATGGATGGTGTGAGAGCGGAGATGTTGAAAGAAGGGGGTGTGACTGCAATGGCATGGTTAGTGAGAGTGTTTTATATATGCTTTATGTTGTCAATGGTGCCAGTGGAATGGATGATTGCTTGTATAGTGCCCCTATTCAAAGGTAAGGGAGATGTGTATGAACGCAGTAATTTTACGGGTATAAGTTTGTTGAGTGTGGTAGGAAAAGTGTATGGTAGGATACTGATTAATAGGATTAGGGATAAGACAGAAAATGTGATCGCGGAAGTGCAGAGTGGTTTTAGGAGAGATAGAGGTTGTATAGATCAGAGTTTTATAGTTAGGCAGTTATGTGAAAAAAGTTTAGCAAAGGGTAAGGTATTTTTTATGTATTTTTGGATCTGGAGAAAGCGTATGATAGAGTTGATAGAGAGGCAATGTGGAATGTTTTGAGGTTATATGGAATTGATGGTAAACTGTTGCATGCAGTGAAGAGTTTGTATGAGGGCAGTAGAGCTTGTGTTAGGGTAGGGAATGAAGTGAGTGAGTGGTTTCCAGTGAGTGTGGGACTGAGACAGGGATGTGTGATGTCACCATGGCTGTTCAATTTGTATATTGATGAAGTCGTAAGAGAGGCGAATGAGCGAGTGCGTGGTCGAGGTTTGAGAATGGCAGATGGGGATGATAACGAGTGGGAGCTGAATCAGTTGCTGTTTGCAGATGATACTGTGGTGGTGGCAGATTCAGAGAAGAAGCTGTGTCAGTTAGTGTCAGAATTTGGAATGGTGTGTGAGAGAAGGAGGTTGCGAGTGAATGTGGGAAAGAGTAAGGTTATGAGGTGTACAAGAAATGAGGATGGTGCTGGATTGAATGTTATGTTGAATGGAGAGACACTTGAGGAAGTTGATCAGTTCAAGTATTTAGGCTTGGTTATAGCTGCAAATGGTGGAGTGGAAGCAGATGTGTGTCACAGAGTGAATGAAGGATGTAAAGTGTTGGGTGCGTTGAAAGGAGTGATGCAGAATAGAGAGTTGGAAATGAATGTTCAGAAAGTTTTGAATGAGAAAGTGGTTGTGCCAAATGTGATGTATGGATCAGAGTTATAGGGTATGAAAGTAAGTGAGAGACGGGAACTAAATGTGTTTTAGATGAAAGGCCTGAGGAGTATGATTGGCGTATCTCGGTTGGATAGGGTTAGGAATGAAGTGGTGAGAGTAAGAATGGGTGTGAGGAGAGAATTTGCAGCAAGAGTAGATATGAATGTCCTGAAATGGTTTGGCCATGTGGAAAGGATGGATGATGAAACTGCTGAAAAAGGTGATGAATGCGAGAGTTGATGGGAGAAATGCTAGAGGAAGGCCTAGGTTTGGGTGGATGGATGGAGTAAGGAGAGCCCTGAACGATAGGAGGATGGATGTGAGGGAAGCAAGTGAGCGTGCTAGGAGTAGGAATAAGTGGTGAGCGATTGTGATGCAGCTCTGATGGGCAACTGCTGTTACCACGGGGCTGCATCTTACAGAGGTAGCTAGCTCCGTGGTAGGGGCAGTAGGGGAGTTGGCATTTATGAAGCGACACAGGTTGTGGAAGAGTCGGGAGGATGGGCTGTGGCACTCCAGCAGTGCCATACAAGCTAGCTTCCTCGTCATTGCCCATAGAGCAAAGTAATCCCCTTATTGTTTCTCTTTTTGATGTCGGCTACCTCCCAACTGGGGGAGACAGCCAAGGTAGATATAATAACATACAATAGTTCCATACTATTTTTCTCACCTAAATATTTAGTCAAAAGTCAGCCACATACCCAATTTATACAACTACCACACCATATCCAACTACAACTACTACAACATCAACAACAACTACTACTTATGATGATAACAATAATAATAATAATTATAATAATAATAATAATAACTTCCCACTACTATGATTGTCATTACCATTGGCAACAATACTTAAAAGACGTAGAAGACAATTTCATAATACATGTTTCCAATTAACGAGGACTTTATATGAATTATAGAAATTAGTCACACACCTTCCTCCTCATTCAGAGTTAGGCTTAATGGACAATTTTTAAGTCAAGGCTTATACGGCATTGCTACTCAGAATATCTATGTGCCTAAATTTATATTAAGGCGCGTACACGGGGGACTTAATATGACGCATATATTATCACGACGTATAGAAACTGCAACAAAATCCTTGCACCGTTTGCCAGTAAACTGAACAATATACAGTAATACGCTAATATATAAGCTATTAAAAACTATTTTACAAATGAAGATGAAATCAGGCTTAAAACAAAGAAGTATATGCCTATGGAATGGACATGAGAAAAAGATGGAGTTCCAATATAGAGAGGAATTTAAAGTTGAAGTAAGCCTAGTGTGAAAAGACAGAGAGCGAGAAGGAAGAAAAAGAGAGTGAGCGAGGGAGGAAGAAGGGGGAGGGAGGTAAAGGAAAGGAAAAAGGTTGGGAGAGGAAGGGAGGATCCAAGGCTTTCACGTGAACGCGTGTGAAGGAATTAAGTCAACGAGAAATTTAATTAAATTCCAATCATGTTCAACGCCTCTTCAACCCTTTCTCCTCCTCCTCCTCCTCCTTATCATCGTCACAATTCCTTTTACCAGAAATGCTAGCAATTGAGAAATAGGCACAAGCACATATACATACATACAAATACTTTTGTTATTTTTGTATTTATCTGATCAATACTATTTCCCTGTTTATCTAGTTAATTATTATCAACGAACCCACATACAAAATTTGTACAAAAAGACACTGATTAGTTGCAGTAGGGAAAAAAGTCAACCCTTTATATGTCTTTTAGGGAGGAAGCTATGGAGCTTCTATGAGTCAGTGAAATGTTGAAAGCATGCATGATTATTACCTAACCCTTTCCTATTCTAGGGGTATTGCGTAAAGTGTATGCATACGCAATGCACTGTAGTTGGTTAAATTTCCACGATGTTGTTTATTATAATACAAGAAAGTCTACACCACGCTCTTCCCACCTACAACATTGCACTGTTGACTTTTATAGTTATCAAACACTAAAGTTTCGCAATGCCCGTCATACTACAGGGTGTCCACAAAGTCTGGGTACATAGGAAATTTCACTATGCAGAGCTATTCAATCGAGTTCACCTGAATTTTGTAAAGCGCATCAAATTATGTATTGAAAATGATGGAAATCATATTGAAAATATTATTTATTAACATTAGATATAAATAAAATTGTTTTGTTTTAAAAGTAGATGTTAATCTCCTGTGTACCCAGACTACGTCTGGGTACACAGGAGATTAACACATACTTTTAAAACAAAACAATTTTATTTAAATCTAATGTTAATAAATAATATTTTCAATATGATTTCCATCATTTTCAATACATAATTTGATGCGCTTTACAAAATTCAGGTGAACTCGATTGAATAGCTCTGCATAGTGAAATTTCCTATGTACCCAGACTTTGTGGACACCCTGTACAGGTATATGCATTGCTGTGAACGCATGACAAATCTACAGGCTCTACTCCATGAGGAAAACTAAGAGAATTCCCAAGATCTGGCACATTTCTGGCGTTATATAGAGTTTCGCTGTTTTTTTCTGGATGGAACATATTACGTCACTTGTCTGTGTATAGACGGATTCTGACGAGTAATAATTAGTAAAAGATATTTCTGTTTGGATTCATTAGTGTTTTCTGTCGCATATTCAATACCTCAATAGTTATTTATATATTACTTACAATATGCACACTGAAGTAGTTTGTTTTTATATATTTGTATTCAAGAAGCCCTTACGATATCTGAGCCTTGAATTACTTAACTCTTTAGGGTTTAAAGTAGCTTTCTTCAGGGACTGTTGCCTTTACTTATTGTACATTTAAGAGATACCTGCCTTTTATAGAGATTTTTTTTTTTCAAATAACCACAAGTGGCTTGGGACGACAAGTTTTTTCCTTATCGGCGGACGAGCTCCTTACATTCCTAATTATAAATCTAATGGTACACTCACTGAGTCTGACAACTTGACAGTGGGTAAAACATGAGAAATGTCATTTTCATTTGCTTATCCCCAAACTACTCTTGCGTAGAAAAGCTGTACAAACCACTAAGAGTTAAAATTGGAATACGGTGATAATCTGTAAATTACCAAATTCTTTATAGCAGTAATATTGCTAAGTAATATACGGTATGTACAAACTACTTACACGAAAGCAATGAACTGTCTTTTGCAATTCTTAAACCTAACCCAAATTATGGAAAAAATAATTACCCAACTGCGTTCATGATTTTAAACTTTTCCCTAATATTATCAACCAAAGTTTGTTTGCAATTGAGTTTGTTAACCAAGAAGTTACAATGACTAATTTTATGAGGTTTTTAAATAAAAAATAATGCATGCATAATACCACATCCCATTTCCTAAAATAATAAAATAATTATGATGACACGCATTCGATATCTATGACTATAGTTCGAACCAATTTCATTATTTCCCACCACACTCCCTTCCCTCCACTGGACAGGGGGAAATGACACCCAACTCTGTTGTTCCGGTTTTACGTCACGGATTCCCTTTTCAACCAAGGGCTAGGAAGGTTGCCTTCTTGCGAAAGACTTGTTTTGGCAGACGTAATCGTTACCCTGAGTGCATGCCCTTGCTAACCTCAGACCGTGACGGGGCGCGAACCCTCGACCTGACACCTCAGAGTCGCGGACGCTACCGAGTGAGCCACGGTGACTACAAATGACACCCAACTCTACCTCTTAGGAAGTACTTGACTTCCACATTACTCCTCTTCTTCTCTACTCTTTGCCCACTGCAGGGATAAGAATAATATATATATATATATATATATATATATATATATATATATATATATATATATATATATATATATATATATATATATATATATATATATATATATATATATATATATATATATATCTTCTTGCTGCCGTAGATGTATAAGTCAGACGTAATATTTCCGTAATATTTCCCTCCAGTTTCTACGCGGAAGGAAGGCCGTATTTCAATTCTTTCCCTGTTGTGAGACGGCCTTTTATTTCCACGTCTCCCTTGGGTCTTTTCTTTTACCTATCTAATATCCACACCAACTTTTACCTACCTCTACCAATTTCCATACAAAAGTTAGGCTTAGAATATATATATATATATATATATATATATATATATATATATATATATATATATATATATATATATATATATATTTGTCTCTCTTAAGAAACGGGGTACACGCGGTAACTTCTCCTTTAACATACGATCAAATTCATGCAAGAAATCTCAAGATTATAACATCTTAAAGAACAAACGGATAAAACATCACTGACATCTATCTAACCAGTCGGAAAACTACGATTTTTTTTTCACCATTAATCAATATTCGAATGGATGTGGATACGGACAGGTTGGAGCTAAGGAATTAAGGCTATTTATCGAGTCGAGTGCTTTACCCGTTGCGCTACCGCGGTCTTCATGGAGACCTACACAGGATCGTGTTGTAAATTAAGAGAGGAGTTACAACTGTCAAGTGAGTGAGGTTCATGTTAAAAAAAATAAATAAAAAAAATAAATATATATATATATATATATATATATATATATATATATATATATATATATATATATATATATATATATATATATATATATATATATATATATATATAATCTCATAAAGTAGAAAAAAAAATAACATTCAATTCTGTTGATGTCGAAAAAATCTTGTATTAGATTTGTAGAACCGAAAATTAACAAAGATCACGTATTCTCTAATACAAACAGCAAAATAATAATAATATTAGTAATAACAATAAATATTTTAAAGCAAATTGACATAGCCGATAAAAAAAGATCCCGTCCGTATGGGGAAAGTTACAAACCATCTCAAGATATGGATCTAGACTGGCATCTGAGTAGGCATTTTTAAAATGAGATTCCATTCAATATTATTTCACCGAGGGTTCCCTGATCAATGAATAAAATATTGTTTTGTCTCCTTTCATTTCCTACTCCCTCAATTCTCTTCAGTAGGCCTATGTCTCAATCTTTTTCACTCAGACAGGACACATTGAAAATATTAGATATTCTTTTATACGGTAGTCACATTGAATTATGGGAGATCGGGAAGGATATCATATTCAACAGCACACGCAGATGGCGTAGAAATTA
>JAXCGZ010017087.1:122500-127500 GCA_037179515.1 Halocaridina rubra | reverse complement strand
ACAACATAAGGGCAAAATCTTCCCTCCCTATATGATTCACAACTCCAAATGTCAATAATATTTATCAAGAAAATACCAAAAATGGTCACAGACACCGCACAAAATACCATACGCATGATGTACAGGGCTGCTGGTGATTGGGTTATAAGAGTGACTTACGAGAGACGACAACTATTCGATACAAAGGTCTTATCTTATCTGATGAAAGTAGAGAGAGAGAAGAGAGATTACAAAAGAGCAAAAGCGTATCCTCCAAACGTATCTTGGAATTCAAAAGCTACAGGTATTTACGGCATTTACTTCAGGAAATATCTAGGTGCTAAAGTAAGCTACTCACTTAGCTACGAGTTTACGAACTGGTAAAGAAATCTGCTGAAACGAGGTCTGATAAAGAATGATTTGAGTATATTTCAACTGATAAGGTCAGTATTCAACATTTGAAAATAGAACCGTTAGTTACGTAGAGAATAATATACGTCTTTATATGCCGTAAGCTTATGGTTAAAACGGTTGTCTGTATATATATATATATATATATATATATATATATATATATATATATATATATATATATATATATATATATATATATATATCACATTAACCTGTGAAAACATGAATAACATTTTGTCTCTGGCCGGGACTCGAACTAAGACACATAATCAGTGTTCCAAGGCGCTACAAATCACACCACTGAAAGTCTAAAGGAAGAATAAAATCTCACAGCTAACTGCTATGCTAGAGAATGAACGCATTCTTTCTGATTTTTTTTCTGGTTCATATTACAGCTTCTTCTCAACCATACTCGAGGCTTCATTTTCACATTAAATTCAAAACTTATGCTATATAGGCATCAATAATAACCATATAAAGACATTAACAAAAGTGAAAACATGAATCATATTTTCCCCTGGCTGGGACTCGAATCTAAGACACACAGTGTGGAAAGGTACTTTCCCTAGCATAGTAGTTAGCTGTGAGGTTTGCTTCTTTTTTTAGACTTTCAGTGGTGAAGTTGGAAGTGCCTTGGCACACTGATTATGTATTTCAGGTTCGAGTCCTGGCCAGGGGCAAAATGTGATATATATATATATATATATATATATATATATATATATATATATATATATATATATATATATATATATATATATATATATATACATATATATATATATATATATATATATATATATATATATATATATATATATATATATATATATATATATAGTGTGTGTGTGTGTGTGTGTGTGTGTGTGTGTGTGTGTGTGTGTGTGTGTGTGTGTGTGTGTGTGTGTGTGTGTGTGTGTGTGTGTGTGTGTATATATATATATATATATATATATATATATATATATATATATATATATATATATATATATATATATATATATATATATATATATATACACTAATGTTCGCCGTCTATTATGTCACTATATCAACTCCCATTCGAGTGGGGGTAGACACAGGTTTGGAGCTAATAATTTACCGTGCTGTGGTTACCAACCATCGCTTTGTATATTGAGCGCCTATTACATTAAACCTTCTTTAAAATAACTAGTTGTACATTAAGGAAGCTAAACAAGCAATATTCAAAACCGGATGAACTCTTCTAGGATATGCTACAGAGAGCTAGAAGGACTGGCTTGAACATATTATCCTGTTTCTTTCCTAGAAAATATACTTACGAGTAAGTACTCCTTATAAAAATTACCGTTTAAGTTTAACTAATATTATTTACGACAAATGGTAGGCAAGGAATGCATTACAACCTAGGTATCAAAGAATCAACTCTCTCTCTCTCTCTCTCTCTCTCTCTCTCTCTCTCTCTCTCTCTCTCTCTCTCTCTCTCTCTCTCATGATGTACAATAAGGGAGGCTTTTCTACTTGCCCTGGTCTTAAGTGTGATGCTATTTTCCCTTGTCTAATGTTATCTTCTACTGGCTTCAAGGATAAATTGTCAAGTGTTTGGGGCTATTCAACCTATAATATCGGCTTTATATCCATCATAACAGTTATATTCAATAGCTTCTAAGGTAGCTATGGATAGTAGTAGTATAATCACGTACAACTACTGCTTGCATACATATAGGGTGCAAATGAAGGAGGATATTCTGGTCTTTTCCAATGACACAGCCAAGTCTAGGACAAAACTGCGATGCCAAATGAGGGAATGTGTGTAGATCAGTATATTCATATACCTGTACTAGGAAAATATAACTCGATAAAATAAGCTAAATATTGTGTGACTGATAAATTAGCAACTCTTCATCAAGCGCATTCTCATTATATGAGATCCATGAGTGAAAATTATTACTGCTCCAATGATCGATGTAAGAGTCGGGAATGGAACGTTAAGAGACGGAAATGAAGGGAAACTACAAGAGAGAGAGAGAGAGAGAGAGAGAGAGAGAGAGAGAGTAAAAAATAGGCCTCAACTACGTTGCGGATGCAATGTCACAGTGCCTAATTAATTACAACTGTGGAGAGACTTCCTTCTTGATGTGATCACCTTAGGATTTAATGCCTGCCCTAGTGACAGGAGAGAGGCTCAGCCTCCCCCTCTCCAACTGTTCAAACTACTCAAGACTGGTTGTATCTGGATTATATAGTCGTACACAGGTCTTTTATATATATATATATATATATATATATATATATATATATATATATATATATATATATATATTACTTATTATAACTGCATAATATAGTTTTGTGGGCGCCGTGGTCGGGTGGTAGCTCTCGCGATTCTAATTCGTCTGGTTGTTGGTTCGGGACCGGACACGGTCAGAGGTCAGAAAGAACATTCACCCAGGGTGCCGGCCACACTGCCATAACCAAAAGTCCTTCGTAAGGAGGCACCGTCCTAGCCCTTACTACAAAGGGGAGTCCGTGACGTAAAACCGGATCGATCACATCATAAAATGTATTGTTAAAAATGCGTGATTACAGTAGATTTTTGTATTTATCACTAAGGTGAGCCGTACCTCCAATACACACTACAATATACTGAAACAATACGGCGCTTCTTGCGAAAAGAAAAGTATGACAAACGTGAACTTGGGCTGGCTCCAGAAGCCAGCTGCATAAGATTCGTTTTGACACCAGAGCTACACTACGGCATACTCAGGACCGAAAGCTTCATATCATCCGAAAGCTTCATATCATTCGAGGATAGCAATAAAATGACCAAATGACAATAGAAAGAAACAATTACTCCAGAATAAGGAGAAAAAGCCCTTTATGAATATAATCGAGAGACAGTAACAGATGCCAGTTTCTTAATGCTATTTGATATTAGCACGAGAGATGTTAATTAACGTACAGAACCATCCCAAATATCTGATCGGTGGATGAACGAAAATATAAAGAATGACGAACGCCATGCTAAAAGAGGAGAAAAGTAAAGAAGTTAAAATACGTGTGCGAAACGAGATGTTTAAAGAATAGAATTTAGAGAATGGTAAAAGGAAGGAAGTGAGATAATGGAGAAGGAAGTTTGGCACTGATAAGCGCAACCAACAGTCTCAGGTTCAGGTCTCTTGTACTTATCATTGTATGCGGAAATACTTTCGTCGCCCACGTTAAACATAAATGTATGTACGTCCATACATACATACATACACACATACATAAATACAAATATATATACATAAAATCAAAGGTCATTACTTTTACAAGTGATCACTGGTTATATACAAATGCTTCAAAAATAAGCAAAGAGGATCTACATTTTTCATCAAACAAGCCAGTCACTTCTTTCTTGTTAAAGACTTTCATGGCAGTCTTGCTGTGAACAGTTTGAACCCACAATTAATTGGGTACATAATGACAACCGCTATACCTGCTGTTCCGAGTCTCATGGGTGGGACGACAGTAGTAGTAGTAATAATAATAATAATAATAATAATAATAATAATAATAATAATAATAATAATAATAATAATAATAATAAAAATAATAATAATAAAAATAATAATAATCATGATGATGATGATTATTATTATTATTATTATTATTATTATTATTATTATTATTATTATTATTATTATTCATGATACGAAAAAATCAACAAGAATAAAACTACTACTACTAATACTACTACTACTACTACTACTACTACCAATAATAATAATAATAATAAAAATAATAATAATAATAATAATAATAATAATAATAATAATAATAATAATTGTATCCAATCTTGTTAATAATAAAAAAAAATATCAAAATTGGTAATTCATAAAATATGGGTCACCAACTTCCCAACTATTGCAAATTAGCGTTTGTTTATGAACGCTATTGCATCCCCTGATCTAAAAATAGAATTCATATTAAAGTTACATACTTTGATGCCATTACAAAGCTCAATACAATTACTGATAAAAAAAAAAACATTGTTGCATCACAGATACGAAATGCAAATTGAATGAGTAATGAAACAAAAATCACAATAAATAGGGAACAGCAATAAAAATATGTGTTGAATATAGATAAAACAAGAAATATCGTATCAAACGTTTGGGTAATTAAACGCTGAGGATTGATAAACGATGAAGATTGACAAAATAATGATTACTTATCATAAACACAAGAGTAATTACAAAAAAAAGAATTACTTTTTTTTTTCCTAAAGTGAGAGCTCTAAAACAGACATTTTTGCTGTTACTCAAGTCCAATCTCATGAAGATATTGTTTTCCCACAGACCCTACATATCAAAGGGTGTACTCGAAAAGGCTGCTGAGTTGACAAAACCTACAATGCGATGAGAGACACTATACCCTCTCCTCTTTTTTCTTTTTTTCCATTGTGGTATTGGTGATGTTAAGCCCCAAGAACCACGTTTGAATGATAAACATTCTCACGCATTATTCCACTATTTATACAAAGGAAACAAAAACACAATTGGTGATATTTAAAGGTCAACTAACAAAACCATAAGTATGTATGGCAGAGTATACTCTACAGGCCTTGTTTAGTATATTGCCTT
>JAXCGZ010017087.1:92500-112500 GCA_037179515.1 Halocaridina rubra | reverse complement strand
TGAACCATCATCGTGTTTATGGCCTGAGTAACAGGAGAATCCACATTTGCACCTAGAGAGCATGATCCCCCAGATCCTTCACTACCTTCCCCTTGCCCTCTTTCTTCCTCCTGTAAGTGAAGAGTTGCGACCCTGTCATCCTCTTCCCCAGCATCCCCACCACTCTCTCTCTTTTGACGTTGGACATCATTCAAGAGACACTCCAAATACTCAACGTAAAATTGTTCCTTCTCCAACTCCTCCTTCAGAAGGGCAACCCGGGAGCGATGCTTACTCAAGTTTGCCCGAACATCCTCTTCCCATGCTGCCGGTAGATCATTTCCAGGGAATCTGGCACGCCATGCCTTATGAAATTCACTGAAGACACTCATGACTATGTCATACTAACACATTCTTAACAAAAGGAACACCTCACTAAACATCATTAGAAGCGTCACATACAACACTCACATTGCACAAAGAGAGATCGCGAGTACACAACCTCCTCACACTCAGTCTCATCCCAAACTGAAATCGCGAAGTAAACAAAGCGGATGGTGGCGAGACCTTCCTCGAGCCAAGCACCACCCCTACCCTCCTAGCCTCATAGTGACGGATTCGATCCCCTTCCGAAAAGACACTCCTCCCTTTTTCCATTTGCAATGGATTACTCCAACAAGAAGGAAGGCCCATAGGGAAGACCCAGCATTTAAAGATAATCCAATGCGTACGAAGAACGCCTACCTCTCCGCTTGGGGAGTGGTACAACAACACCCCCACTCGTAAGCAAAATTCCCACTCATACGGACCTCCTTGAACAGAACATACTGCCAGTAAGCTAACTCACATTAAATGAACACTTCGAAATCCATTATAAAAGTGTAATTAAAAAGAACATATACAGGAAAAATGTTTCTGATACAACAATGCTATTTATGATAATAATAATAATAATAATAATAATAATAATAATAATAATAATAATAATAATAATAATAATAATAATAATAATAATAATAATAATAACAATTATTATTATTATTATTATTATTATAATTATTATTATTATTATTATTATTATTATTATTATTATTATTATTATTTTATTATTATTTTATTATCATTGCCCATAGAGCAAAGTAATCCCCTTATTGTTTCATTTTTTTATGTCGGATACCCCCGGTTGGGGGAGAGAGTCAAGGTAGATAGAATAGATTGTTATTATTATTATTATTATTATTTTTATTATTATTATTATTATTATTATTATTATTATTATTATTATTATTATTATTATTGTTATTATTATTATATATTATTATCCATATGATAACCAATATCACCTAATTTCATCCAAGAGGTGTTTCATAATTATTTTCGATGGAAAGAACTTCTCTTACATTTCTAGAGGAACCTTTCCTATGTGATATTGGCATTTAGAAATATATAGAAATCTGAATTTGCACATAAACGATTCTTTGTATTTTAAGATAAGAAATTACATTCAAAATTACAATAAAACAAATATTTAGAATTTTATTATATGTCGAATATTTGGCTTTCTGCTAATTCAGTACTACCAACTCACTTATAGCTGCAGCTAGCGACAAAATTGGCTACTAATCTACTTTGCGAAATTATTTTCCAATATCACTATTATTATTATTATTATTATTATTATTATTATTATTATTATTATTATTATTATTATTAGTAGTAGTAGTAGTAGTAGTAGTAGTAGTAATTTAGGAAACATCATGACGAAAGAAGTTTGGAAATGAACAAGCAGCTGTTTTAATTTGACTCTCAGTCAGTAACGTATGAAGTTACCTAATCGTGTGAAAAATTGAAGTAAAAAAAGACCTCGGGAGTTCGAATTTAATAATAGATGAGAGGAGGAAGGCTTATAAATATGTTTTGAATCAAAAATTCTTCTTTAGTGAAGAACGGTAGAGGTTGAGAGAGTTGTAACAAGAAAGTCTGACAGAAACGAATACAAACTTTACCTAGTTTTATAGACCTGGAAGGAATGGGGTGTAATGAGGGATTAGCGTCGAGAACTAACTGGGTTTTGTCCAAAGATGTTCCTTCCGATCAGTAGTCAAGAGAAATTGGGATGGGGCGAGTCTAGGAGGAAATTTGCCAACCAGGAGGGATAAAGGAATGCAAGGGACAGTGAAATTAAACACAAACTTATACATAATATACATCACTTAGATACAGAATCAGTGAACTACAAAAGGGCAATTAAGAAAATAATGTGGCTTAGTAACAGAAGATGATATTGCATGAATTGATCTCGATTACTATTTACGATGCGCAAAACATACGTGTGAAGTGAGTGAGTAAAGCTAGCAAGGACTGAAAAAAAAACATAAAATATTTCATTTGTCTTTAGTTTGCTTCCATCGTGGACTTTCGGAAGAGGGCGTCACTTTTGACAGAGTAGTAGTAGAAGTAGTAGTCGTAGTAGTAGTAGTAATGATGATTATAGTAATAACAAAAGTTCCATGATGTCAGTGCGCAGATGCAGTTATATGTGATGTTTATTCGTAAAAGCTATAGCCAGATTTCACGTTTAATAGTTCTCTCTTTTACTGTCAAAATGAATATAAATTTCGTTGGCATTTACGCTGTCATAGTCAATATGATCTTGAGATATTTTTAACCTCCCCCCAAGACCCGAGACAAAAGCAATGGGAGATTTTTCAATAATATTCTAATCAATTTCATAGTTCAGTTATAAAGCTGACTGATGTAATGTTTAGGCTTTGCTCATACAACAACATTATTCTTAAATAATTTCCTGTAATCAGTCTTACAGTTCAATAACAAAGCTGACAGATAAAGTATTTAGGCTTCACACATACAACAAACTTAATCTACAATGGTAAGTTTGTTTGTATAATTGAATATTTTTTTTTTTATAGATATGAAGGTGGTACACTACTGATTCAAGTTCCTTTAAACCTAATATATCTTACGATATCTGGGGCAAAAATGACTCCTGGTTCATTTCATGCTGACCTTCGAATGATTATGATTTTTTTAAATTACGTCGTCTAAATTTTATATATGCAGAAAGCAATACTTGCGATATAGCTAGCAATGTCTGGAGCAGATTCGATCCCAATCCGAAAAGACACTCTTCCCTTCTTCCATTTAATATATGGATAATTCCAACAAGGAGAAAGTCCAGAGGGGAGATCCAGCAAACAGAGATGACCCCGTGTTTTTGAAGGAACCCTGCCCCTCACAGTTACAGTGTTAACAAGCATTAAAAATTAAGTAAAGCTGTAATATGAAATATATTGTAGAAGGATATCGTGCGATAAAGGAAACCAACAAGTAATCCATATGTTATATGTGCCATAAACTTTATTTCCCATACAATTACTTAAGAGTAGTTTTATTAGAAAATACGTGACATAATAAAACTGTCATTAAGACAACAGCAACGAAAGAGGCAAAGAATAATGTGATTATTTCTTTTTTTATACAAGGTTTACACCCATACAAAAAAGGATATATATTATTTATATTTTGCTTTTATGATTTTACACTTAATGTCCTCTAGATCAGCTGTGTTACTGAAAAGAGAAATAAAAACAAAGTTTTGTAATGTACTTATGATATGCATATTCCTACAAAATGCTAGGAAAATAGTATTAAAATGCAATTGTGGTTTATTGATTCGTCATGAACACCTTACAATATCTTATACGAGAGGATGCTGAAAAGTTCCTGGCTTTAATGGTATCGAGGAAGGATAGAGATGTTACCTTTATAGGAGAGGTAGGACAGCTATTTAGAAGATGTGAAAAAAAAGAAAAAAGAAAAATGTTAGTATACAAAATTTCTTTACATGATAGTAGCTGATACAGTGGATTTTGGTAAAACTCAAGCACAGGTGGTCATGACGTTCCCCATCTTGCAAGGCAAAGGAGCTGCGGATATCCATGGCGAGATGAGGGAAGTCTTAAAGGATGTCTGCTCATCATACCCCACAGTGAAAATCTGGGAGTCAAGGTTTCGGACAGGTAATTTTGAGGTCACAGTTGAACCCTGATCAAGACGGCCAAATTCCTCAACCACATAGGACAAAGCCGACGCTGTGCACGTCATAATTCTTGAGGACAGCCGGATTTCATCTGAAGTCTTGAGACTCTGGGGATTTTCAGCGAGAGAGCTGGCTACATCATCCAAAACATAGTGCCAAATATCGGTCTTTATTATCGCATCTTTAGACATGAATATCTAATGTATAGATATTAGAAATATTTTTTCACCATATTTTCTGTATCTTTGCATTGATTCATGCTGGCCTGAACTATTGAAAGTTAATATATATTATTCATGCTTGGCACAAAAGCATGTCACTAGTTGCGAAAAATATTAATTAATGAGAAAATGATGTGGTCATTTACTCAAGTTACCCCGACTGAACCCATTTTCTATGAAACTAGCGATTTTAAAGCCAACTGCAGTATTGGCAACAACTACTTCTCCAACCTCACCTCCTCACCGGCAGAGGGCGAAACATTATCAGCTGGGAGTACGAGTTCTCCGAATTTATCTTTATAAAAAATGTTTTCCAAGGCTGCTCTCGTTACTCGCAATGCACCCAAAATGCGACGTAAGTATGGAATAGTGAAGTAAGAAATGAAATTATTCAATACGTAGTGCAAAACAAAAGAAGTAATTTAGTAGTGAAATCAAAACCACCGTCTTGGCCAAGATTTCGTCATCGGGTATTCTGAAGCGATGCAGTGCAGCAATGTGTGTGACCTCTTTTATTCAGTTCTCCTGTGGTTTATATTATGCGTCTATAAATAAAAAAAAGTTTTTGGCAGTTATAAGCAGTATGTCAATATTTTATCACTAGAAGACTAAAACCTTTATACCAAACGGAGATAGTTGGTAGTGGCAATTGTGAATTTAATCTGGGCTATTGGGTTTTAGGCATGTACAATTTATTATTTTTTATTGACTGTGGAGGAGTTTAAAAGGATTACAATGCCCCTATCGTAAATGCATAGTTACCCGGCAGTGAAATCCTGTAGATATTGCCTAATGCAGGGGTCTAAAAATAGATCACGGGCATTGGGGAGGCACTGCATACGTGACAATTAACTTCTCAACTTCGTACCCAGAGGCTTGTCCATGCACATTATTATAGAATGTAATTATGGGTATAGGTAGTCATGAGACCAATGTTACTGTAGGGTAATAGCTCCATCACTGTATATTCCACTTGTTACAAACTGTTTGTTAATGGGAATGGATACTTGTAAAGGAAATTTAACAGTGATTATTTTTATGGTTAATCCCCAAAGTCATAAACTAACAACCACAATACCACTGACTTTTGTTTAGGGCCCCTGACTTCAGGATATTGTTTTGACATTCTTGAATAGGTGACTCATTGGCCTGATTTCTTTAACAGTGTAAACCTAGGATACCACATTGTTAGTTAGCTAGACACACAAATGGATTTCATAAACGCATCTGACACGGGTCTGTGTATGGCTAGGATCCCTAGCGGGATCCTAGCCATACACAGAACCGCGTCAGATGCGTTTATGAAATCCATATGTGTGTGTCTAGCTAACTAACAATATGGTATCCTAGGTTTACACTGTTTAAGAAATCGGGCCATTGTCTGGTCATATTTAAACCTGCAGACCTTCAAAGCTGGTTGGTAGATATAAAAGGGTAAGCTTATTGTAGAAAATGCTTAAAAAGCAAGAGTATCTTAACAATAACAAAGCATCCTATTCATTTTTTCATAAGTTCTCTCCTACACTGGAAGACAATTTTTAATAATATAAATAAAAATGTTCCCGATTTGATGATGTAATTAGCACTGCCAGAGAACGAATTATCTTGACTAAAACTTTTAGTGTACTGTGGACCTGCTTTATTTTATTAGGTTATTCAGAAAAAGCAAATTTTAGTGGTAGCTTAACTCTTAGGTGAAGATTTGCAGTTTTGTGCTAAAACTTAGCCTATTTTACAGCAGTGACAAGAAAGATGGGAAGCTACGTCACCGATTATAAACCACCTACGATGGCTGATTTACCTGTTCCCTCCGGAGCATGGGAGGAAGCTTATGCTAAAAAACAACGTAGTAATAATTTACAATTGTTGGCTGGTATTGTATTCACTGCTGGTACCCTGGGCTATGTAAGTATTGTACTTTATTATGGATCATTTCGTTATACTGCATTCACTATGCATATTGAATGTATTTTATATGTATTTTAAACTACTGAATAGTTGTGATATTTGAATAGATTTTTTTTTATTTTTTTTTTTATAAAAGTAACTTGTGAAGTACCTGATTATAGAAGCTAAATATATATTGTGTCATTGTTATACCCCTAATGTTTTTGACTGTTTTATTATTGTGTAGATACCGTTTAAAAAAAGTTTACACTACCAAGTAGGCTTTTCAGCCTGACAGTAGGATCTGTCCGATAATTGATTCTTGAGAATGTGTGGCTGGTGAATTATGGCTGCATGCCCTTTATAGTGCCCCACAGTGGGCTCAGTCGCGGGAATATCGCCTCCTAAGTCGAGCACTCTTACTACACCTCATGGTCCCCATATACTATGAAAGAAAAGTTATATACTTAATTTTTCCGTTTAATGTGTTAATAATTCTCAATAGAGGGGTCATGCTTCATCTCTTATGATGTTTTAAAGTATAGATGTATATGAGTCCTATTATTGTTATCTTTATTCAGTATTACGAATGAGATGAAATGTCACATGCATTTTCCCTCATGCAGGTGGAGGTGTTGGAGGGACATCCCAGGTAGGGAAGAAATACTGCCATATCCTTTTTGTCATGGAGGGCAATTACCCAGGATAAGGGAGCTTTAGATACAGACTCCTACACATTATTTCTTTTCCCCCCACTCCTCTTGCTTTTGTGGGATATATTATGCTTAGTGTTAGGAAGTGCTGAAGGAGGCAACATATTGGGATAGAGGAGTATGGGCTAGCAATCCCTTCCTTTCATTTTTGCTTTAAAATTGGGGACAAAAGATCTGAGGACAGGCTTCCTGGAGTTATGACAACCATGCTAGTGTTGGTGGGATATGGCATTTATGCATAGTAGAGTATTACTATATGTCCTTGTACTGAAGAATTTGTGTGGCATAATAATTGTAAACTCATGATTAGTGTGATTTTATATATATATATATATATATATATATATATATATATATATATATTATATATATATATATATATATATATATATATATATATATATATATATATTTCGTACAGTTAATTGAATAATTCCCTTCTTTATTAACAATATGAAAATTTATTACTAAACATTTTTTTTTCTATAAAATATATTAGGAATGGGTTTGAGAAAAGAGTCCGTCAAAAGGGAAAGCTAAGTACTGTATTAGATTTAGTTGAAGCATATAGAAAATATAGTATTATCATTCATTACTACTTTTCCCATGTACTTTATGTCAAATTTTTCTATCTTTTCAGGCGAAGAGTACTGGTCTCGTTGACTTTGGCTGGGGTCCAAAGGTTGGCAAATAGATGGACACCTGCCCCTCATCTTGTAAATATAAGGGGAACCACATTCATTACCCGCATCTTCAGATGTCCTGTTGTGTGTGAATTTATGGCATATGTGATGATTACTCTGAAGGATAAGTGACACCAATCCCTGTAATTGCTTATGCCCCGTCAGTAGAATGTCTTTTTGGTGATATCTCTTGGGTTTCAAAGTTTGTGTTATATTCAGGCCCAAAATTTCTTTTGTATATAATGTCAACTCCCAGCATTTCCATGCTTTATAAATTATTTTCATTCCATGTGATAGCAATATAAAAATGGAAATTTATGCTGGCCTTTTATTTTTTTTATCTCCCGCAATATTTTAATGACAAAATGCATTGTTGAATGAGATGACGAATATGATTCTGTTATCATCAGTGTGAACTGTGATAAAATAATTTTAAGGTGTTACTAGTGTGCACTTGGCCAACTGTCTAATCTCCTTACCTTAGGTCCATGTTTCGGTTTTTAAGATTTCAGAGACTTTCAAGTTAATATTGTACTGTATTAGTCATGAATTAATTCTTTTGGCCAATATACCTTGCATACATCAGTAGATATATTATTATATATACATATGGTCTGTATTATTTTAATTTAAATAAGTCATTTAAAAGCATTTCTGATGAACATTATAGAGATTTACAACTATTGAAACTTAATGAAACATCATGACTACCAGTCTCTGAACTGTATGAACACATCTGTATTTTTATGGCTTGAAATTGTGTACATGAAGGCAATTATTTGCTATACATGATGTGGAATGCTTACAAGATAAACTTTTCAGAAAGTAATATGAAATTAACAAAAAGATTGATTGTTGAGGTAACTTAAATGGATATTTAGGGCTGTGGGGGAGAATGATTTCCATAATGTAACAAAAATGGCCAGCAAAAGATGGACAGTTCCATCGTCTTTGAAATTTTCTCTTGCCTCAGAAAAGCTGAAAGAAAGGATGAGAATGGTGTGATAAAGCACTGCTGCCTCCTTGTGTTTGCTCAGCTGTGGCTGCCTTTAGTGTCATTTATAAAGCAAGATGTATCTTTTTTAATGAAATGCTCAGATTAATTCCAAATTATGATGGTCTTTTTCAGACTAATTGACAGTGTCAAGGCTATAGCATTTCAGAACTGTGTTGAAGATTTATAGTCATTATTAAATATGTATAATTAATTATCCAAGTATGCATTTCAAAGATGGATATTTGATATTACTGACAATGCTATTGCATCTGGCTGTAAAGAATTTACATTCCGAGGACTTTCTATAAGATTTTGGTCCAAGGGGTTGAAGTTCTGGGATTATGATGTCTTAATTGGTCATCATATTACCTTAAACAAGATTTGTGTTTGTGGAGGTTATGTAAATAGTATTGAAAAGATATGTACAGTAATTTTAATAGCCATCTTACTGCCTTGACCTACAGCCCCACATCAAGTTTGTTCACTCTTCCAATGAATTTACAATGCAATTTAGGGTCTTCATATCTCTGGACTAATGGACCTTTAATGCTTACTGTATTAGACTTTCAGAGTACACTCGGTTCGCTTTTTATGTGTTTAATAATACATGAAATTGCAATAACGCCCCCAAAAAATAATAGTAAAAAAATGCTAAATACACAAATAAAGCCCGCCCAAAAAGTAAGATTTTTTTGTTAAATTTTTGTAAATGACTGCCTCGGAGGCACTTTTCTGCCATGCTGCCATGTGCTTCAGTGTCTCTTTACCCCACATACTTGTGGATATATCGCTTGTTCTAACTGTGTTTGTGTTAAGGTTTGTATATTGTCAGGAAAAAAGCGTGCGAGAGCGCGTCAGTTGATAGGGAGGGAGCAAAACGTTAGCAGATAGAGGTTTGTTCTCCTGCATCCTCCTCTTGTACCGCTTAATGCTATCGGATATTATGGAGAGAATGGAAAAAATGCTAAGTACGTGAATGAGCATTAAGAACAAACAGCAAACAAACTTGGCATATAATATCGTCAGGGAAAAAGCGTGCGAGAGCAAAAACGTTTGCAGATAGAGGTTTGTTCTCCCGTTTCCTCCTCCTTTTCTACTACTTAAGTTACGTGCTCACCGCCACCATGCACGTTTGAGCGTATGCCTGTTGCCCACCGCATAATAGAGTATGTTAATTTGCTTGCTGTGCAGTAAATCTGAATATCTTTTCCATAAAAATAGCTACAGGTCTTTCTGCTTTGTTATGTACGTGTAAAATATGTTTTACTTATATCTTTGGCATAGTGTGTGTATGTACGGTTGTGAAACATATCTATGCCCATTATCATTGTTTCTTATGGAAAATGACTCGTTACATTATGTGATTTTTACATTACACGTCACTTCTGAGAACCTATCTTCGTGTTATTCCAAGAACTGGGTGTATCTGTTTTCTGATAATTATTCTCATTCTCTTGATGCCAGATTGCCAAATATGAATGAAATAATTGGAGTTGTTCTCTAAGCTGCCTGTTTGAGCAGCCCACAGTCCTGGAAAGCCACTGGTGATCCTAGGCTTTTCTACATAGCTGTCAGGGAGTGTATGGCGTGTTGATGGTGTATGTGGTTACGTGCAGTGCAATCTTCCAAGGTGTGTTTCTTGGTTTGCTCTCAATGTCTCTGGCTAGCAGGAGTTTTCAAGAAGTGACCACTACAGAGTCATTTCTTGGTGTAAAAAACTGTTGTGTTGAGAGAAGAGGTGACTAATGGCAGAGAAGAGTGTGGAAGGAAAAAACATTCCTTGTATCTCATGAATATATTTATGCAAACTGTTAGTATATACATCCCCTCTTCACTAAGCTCCCAAGTGCTAAAATTGTTCGATTTCAAATTATTTTATGTACTGGCCAAAAATTGTCAAGTCACTATGTATAATATAGGCTCATAATAAAAAACAGTAACAATGTACACAAATGCTTTCTTCAACGATATGTAATGAGACATGTGTGATGTTTGCATATACAGTATAGGCAATTTACGAAGATATTGCAAGCATTTTGTGCTTTTGCAAGTGATCAGAAATATAGTGGAAGAATTACAGAAGAATATACAAAGGAAGCAGTTTACCAATGACTACAATATTTTCTTAGTCTGCAAATAACATCTTACTTAGTAACTGTAGCAGTCCTTTATAAGTAAACCCTAAAAGTGAGGTAATTCTGGGATTGAAATGTATTAACTTTGCTATGTAATACAACGGACTAGAGAGACATGAAAATTATGGCTTATTCAGTCAAAGGAAGAAAACTTCACCCTAATAAAATGAAACACTTCCGTCTCTATATTCCATTTTATGTTAATCTACTTCACTTGGTCACATGTGTAAGAATATTGCAGAACTTTTCTGGCCATATTTAGGTTATACCAGATGAATTCAGTTCTGATCTTTCTTTCGTATACAGCTACCCTAAAATCATAGGCACCTTGATAATTAATGTTAATCTGAATTACAGAAAATCTAAAACTGGCATCTTTGGTACAGTATTCGGTAATTTAACAGTTTAGTATCGTGGCCGAATTTCGGTTATTTCCCGGTAATTCTTAACCTAACCTAACCTAAGAATAGTATGGTTAGGTTAAGAATTGGCGGGAAATAGCCGAAATTCGGCTGCGATACTAAACTGTTAAATTACCCAGCATTCACTGTGACCAATGTATTTTACAGTAATTTGGACACTTGCAGATCACTAGAAATTGAAATTAAAAGAGCATATAACAGGCAAATAATGTCAAAAATATTCTGCAATAAGACAACTGACAATCGGTGCAAACTCTTTGAATCAGTTGGGTAAGGAGATTCGGACTACTCATGAATCTTATTTGATGTAGGCTGAAGACCATCAGCACTAACACTGAATTCTTATAAGTCAAGTTCTTTAACACAAAATACACTTATTCAAAGAAACTAACTTGTTAAGGATCTCAAATACTATTTCAAGATCCCTTAAATGGGCTTCTTCATTATCTGAAAATACCAATATATCATCCCAGTGTATGAATATACACATTACATTTGAGAATATCTTGTCCATCATTCATTGAAAAGTCGCTGCTGCGTTACGGTGGCCCAAGGGCATATAATGAAACTCAAATGCAAATGGGTGGTTATAGCTGTTTTTGGGACAACGTCCGGGTGTACCCTAATCTAATGATAAGCTGAAATTAAATCCGTATCGGAGAAATAAATATTATTTGCAAGTGTGGGTGAAAAAGATTTGACATTGGGAATAGGGTATCGGTCTATTTTCGTCATGGAGTTTAGTGTTCCATAATCACCACAAGGACGGTAGTCACCATTACTCTTATGCTGGCGTCACACATAGCCAAAACTCCCGACCCGACTCTTAAGACCGCGTTCCGACGGAATCTTCGCTCAATTCTTGGAGATCCGGCAGATTTTTTAGCCTACAGGTGCATTCCTGTGCCTGTCGGAAGTGCGTCATACGTCCGCGTAAGCAGTCCTATGGATCGTAACTGCAATCAGTACGACTGATCGTACGCAAACGTAAGTCTCATCATAGAAAACGGGAAATTTAAATTTTTGACCGTTACGACTGGGCCAACCATGCTCCCGACGCTCCCGACCCATTGTAGGGGAACGTACACGTTCGTAGGGGGTTGTACGCAGTCGGGAAGAATACTGAAATTCCTCCGAAGGAAGGGTATCGTGGCAAGAGAGAATGGTTTAAAGGACGACGTTTGTAACTTTAATTTTAGCATTTTATTCCCATATAGATATGTAATATATTTTGTCATTTGTTTTTCAAATATTACAATAACTGATCTTAATATGTTTCATTTTCATTATTTTATACTGAGAAGATATTAAGTTTAATATTTTACATTTAATAATGTAATAATGTTTCATCTTTGTCATTCACAGAATCCTTCAAATGTAAGTTGTATGTACTGGTAAACGCAAATAGAAAGTAATTTGGTATAGTTATATTTGCCCTTACTTTTCCATTTATATAATTATGTTAGAATTGATCCTAGTGAACAATAAATATATGGAAAATATATATATATATATATATATATATATATATATATATATATATATATATATATATATATATATATATATATATATATATATATATATATATATATATATATATATATATATATATATATATATATATATATATATATATATATATATATATATATATATATATGGGATATTTGTGAAAGTATAAATAAATGCACTAATATCATGGTAAACAATAAGAAATGCACTAATATCATGCTAAAACAATGAGAAATGCGGCAAGCGGAGCAGGAAAACTGAACGCCCAGGACTGGGTTGTCAGAAATGAGACCACGCATGCGCGCGCTGTCTTTTCGTACTGCGCTACCAGACGTATAAGTGAATTTTTAAATTTTTAATGGTTCCAGACCCGGAGGACTGCGTACGCCGGGTAGGATCGATCCTCTGGATCGTACACGGGCGTACACCTCCTACGCCCGCGTTCTATCAAGAAGATCGATCTTACCCGTCATACGGAGTCTTCTACGACTGATTTGGTCTTCCGAATCATGGAGATTATTGGGTGCAGCAGCCAGTTATCGTAGGCCCTCCACGACGGTTCAGGACCCCCTCGATTTTTTAAACTACGTAGGACCGTTAGGATTCCGTCGTACGCGGACGAAAAATTACACCCGATTATCGTAATGACGTCATTGCTGCCGGGAGGATTCCGTCTTTAGACGGTTTTAAGAGTCGGGTCGGGAATTTTGGCTATGTGTGACGCCAGCATTAGGGACTATGTGTAAAGGAGAAGTCCACTCATTTTCAGATGGGACAATGATTCCAGAGCTTTGGAGTGCACGGAATCCGTCTTGAACAGTCTTAAATTTTTCTTTACCTAGCTGATGTGTCTTTGCAAATACAGGAGGGTTACTACCTGTTTCTGTTCTATGATACACCTCACAATAGACTGCATCTTTATTATCACGAGGAGAGGTAATATAGGGATACTTATTCAGCAATATTTCAATACCTGGAGGAATCTAGACTCCATTAATAACTACATTAACAGAAGATCGAGACGAGGAGACATTGACTTTTATTTCTGTAGTAGTGTCAATAATTAGTCTGATTTTACAATCAATGGAAAGACTAAAATTTTCAAGAAAATCAAATCCAAGCAAAGGATGTACCGTATCAGCGATAATAAAAGTCCACATGAATGAATGCCTTAAGCTAGGAATTTGAATTTCTAGCCTTGCTTGACCATGCCATATTTATACCTTCCCGAGTGCAAGAAGATATTGAAACATGTGAGGGTTCTATTACATTTCCATTTACATATTCAAAGGGAATTATTGACACCCTAGCACCGGTATAAATCATAAAGTTGAAAATTGTAGCTCGAAGTTGTGCAACAACTTCTAAAAGTGGCGGGTCTGCTGGAGCTAAAGTGGCAACCTGCTCCTTTAGTTTCCCGAGGAAGGGGTTGGCGTTCTGGAGTTAGGTAGCATTTCACAATTTGCCTTTTCTTGCCATTTACACCATGGTTTACAAGTTTTGGCACAATCAGCGAAATATATATGTGCCCTGCACCCTTTTGGGCATTGATCCTTACTCAAAGGGCATACATGAATAAGATTGGGATTGTTATCTGTTTTACCCTTATTTGGAACATTTCGTTGTACAGGATTTGGTTGCTGATCAACCATCACAGAAGGTTTACTAAAATATAGCAACAACTCATCAGCCAATTTACCTAACAGTGACAAATTTAACTCTTTTTGAGAGGCTATCACGGGTGAAATAGTTGATGGCAAAGCTTGTAGAAATTTATGATGCAAAATATCGTCAGTAATCCTATCGTAGATGCTGTGGTAATCATCTCTTGCATACAAACAGAGGGCCTACCTGATACATTAGTTGTCTTCATTAACCTATCTAACAGTTCTGGCTTCGTTTTCTCAAACATACTGATAATCGCTTCCTTAAGTGTCTTGTAGTCGGATTGCACTGGGTCAATCATATTATTGGGTAATCTTGAGACCACCTCAGCTGGCATGGCTGCAATGATACTGCAAATTTTCGTGACTTCCACAATGATTTTTTTTTAAGTGAAATTGTGTTTCAGTGACGGAGCACCATTCAGGAACTGAAGTCTCCATGAAAGCAGGAGACTTTATTGTTATGGAGTGGGCCTTCCCTGAACCTTCGCCCCCAAGACACAGTTTCTGGCTAACTCTTTATTTTCTTCTCCTCTTAATAACCCTATTGTCTTCAAAACCAATGAAATTTGCTCCCTTAATTCTATCAACATACTGTATTAGGAATCCATATAGCCTCTAACTTGTCTTGGAGGAATCACATGATCCAAATTTCTAAACCTTCATCCAAAAAATTGGGGGTTCTGTTTCGTTTTCATTACTTTTCCTCTTTACAGTTACTTATAATCTATAAAGGTCTTATCCGTCTGTGCTTAGAATATTGCTCACACATCTGGGGAGCTTTTTCTTATACTTATCTCCTTGATAGGGTTGAATCTAAGGCAGTCAGACTCATTAATGATCCTTCTCTTATTTCTAATCTGGATTCTCTCTCTCTTCGCCGTAAGGTATCATCCCTTTCTCTTTTCTATCGCTACTACTTCCATTGCTGCTCTGATGAGTTTCCAAGTTGCATCCCTCCCTCACTGCCGAGGCCACATAACACCCACCAAGCGACCTTGTCTCACAGGTAGTGTGTGGAGATTTGTAGCTCGCGGATTGGTCGGTTCAGCAACTGCTTCTACCCATCTACCTCCAGACTATGGAACTCTCTTCCTCCCTCTGTCTTTCCTAATTCTTTTGACCAACCTTCCTTCAAAAAGCAGATCTTCCGTCATCTCAGGGCCTAATCCTCCATATCTCTTGGTCTTCTGTACTTTAACTATTTTTTTCTGGCTGCCATTTTCCTTTGTGTAATATTACATCATCTCTGCCGTGTCCTTAACCTTTTTCTTTTCCTTCGTCTTGGTGTTTCTCGTGCCCGGGCCTTAATTGATGAGGGAAGTTATTACCTGTCCCGGTGTCACTCATAAAAAAAAAAAAAATCTGGCATGACTGGAAGTCTCTTCTTTACCAAAAATCTTGAGAAGTTGGCTCTGGTTTTCTTGACAGGTCACTCTTGAGGTCACCACCTTTTGTAGAGGGAGAATTGAGAGAAAGCTCTTGATCCTTTACAAGTTTATTAATCTAAACAGGAACACAACTTAAACTCTGCAACCAAAATAACAAAACTAATTAACATTTAGGCAGCAGAAAAGTAATATTTTGTATAGTTTATGAAAACGAAAACACAATTTGACAATACAATAAAAAAAAGGGGTCATTTACTTATATATTATACCAAATATTCATCATTATTCCGGCACAACATCTTACTCATAAAACATTCATTTACTCACCGTATATTATTTTTTTATTTTTTATTTTCAAGATTGTATTACTAAATATATTCTTTGATCTTTAACATTATTTTATATTTATCTCAGAAAAAGAATGAAAATTATATTTTTATCAACTTTTCTATTTATCAGCTTTCACATTTTACAGTTTAGTTACACTAGTGTAAGTTAGGCTAATTCGTTTTCCATCGGTCATATGCCGGTGAAGCAGCCACTGCCGCTGGCCCAACAAACACACTTTGTCAAAATAGAGCATAAAAATTAAAGCACCATATTCACTCTGAATTATTATCTGTATTGTTTTTATCACTTTAATTTGTCTTCTACAAGTTTTCTTTAAATTATTAACTACAAATCTTTCTAAACAACTTCTCACATCAACCATGCTGCTCGACCACCTCTTCAAATCAAAATAAAACCGCTGAGACTAAGAAAAATACACAATTCGTTACAAAGAAAACGTATACTGTACATGGGTAACAAAAATGAAATATAATATTATATTCTCTACACTTGTATGATTTTGGAGAAATTATTATTTTCGACCTTACTGAATAATTTATTGTTAGGAATGGTCGGTAAGTTCTTTATCAAAACCCCCTCAATTAATCTTCTGACCTTTTGGCTGGGACTTTTAAAAAACTGTCATAGAGTGTAAGTCATCTATCTATCTATCTACCTTAGCTGTTTCCCCCTTTAACTGGGGGGTAGTCGACATCAAAAAAAGAATACAATAAGGGAATTACTTTGCTCTATGGGCAATGACGAGGGAGCCTGTGACCGTTCAGATGGCACTGCTGGAGTGCAACAGATCATCCTCTCGGCTCTTCCACAATCTGTGTCGCTTCACAACTGCCAACTCCCCTACTGCCCCTACCACAGGGCTACCTCTGTAAGATGCAGTCCCGTGGTAACAGCAGATGCCCATCAGAGCTGCGTCACAATCGCTCGCCACTCATTCCTATTCCTAGCACGCTCGCTTGCTTCCCTCACATCCATCCTTCTATCATTCAGGGCTCTCCTTACTCCATCCATCCACCCAAACCTAGGCCTCCCTCTAGCATTTTTCCCATCAACTCTCGCATTCATCACCTTTTTCAGCAGTCTTTCATTATCCTTTCCACATGGCCAAACCATCTCAGAACATTCATATCTACTTTGGCTGAAATTTCTCTCCTCACACCCGTTCTTCCTCTCACCACTTCATTCCTAACCCTATCCAACCGAGATACACCGATCATACTCCTCAGGCATTTCATCTCGAACACATTTAGTTTCCGTCTCTCACTTATTTTCATACCCCATAACTCTGATCCATACATCACAGTTGGCACAACCACTTTCTCATTCAAAACTTTCTTATCATTCATTTCCAACCCTCTATTCTTCATCACTCCTTTCAATGCATCCAACACTTTATATCCTTCATTCACTCTGTTACACACATCTGTTTCCACTCCACCTTTTGCAGCTATAACCGAGCCTAAATACTTAAACTGATCAACTTCCTCAAGTGTCTCTCCATTCAACATAATATCCAATCCAGCACCTTCCTCATTTCTTGAACGCCTCATAACCTTACTCTTTCCCACATTCACTCGCAATTTCCTTCTGTCACCAACCATTCCAAATTCTGACACTAAATGACACAGTTTCTCCTCTGAATCTGCCACCACCACACTATCATCCACAAACAGCAACTGATGCATCTCCCACTCGTTATCATCCCCATCTACCATTCTCAAACCTCGCTCATTCACTTCTCTTACAACTCCATCAATATACAAATTGAACAGCCATGGTGACATCACACATCCCTGTCTCAGTCCCACGCTCACTGGAAACCACTCACTCACTTCATTCCCTACCCTAACACAAACTCTACTGCTCTCATACAAACTCTTCACTGCATGCAACAATTTACCATTAATATCATAAAATCTCAAAACATTCCACATTGCCTCTCTATCAACTCTATCAAGCGCTTTCTCCAGATACAAAAATGCAAAATACACATCCTTACCTTTGCTAAATATTTCTCACATAACTGCCTAACTATAAGGCATAAAATGTAAAAACCTTTAATCAATGTTCAGTAGGAGAATCTGGATGCAACTTGCAACTTAGGATTATCCTTGTATTATAGATAAAGCTGTTGGTCCCAATAGCACCACATGGACTTTGGAAACAGCAGTTTAGTTCTTAAAAGTCCCAGCCAAAGGGTTAAAAGATTAATTGAGGGCATTTTGTCAAATGAATTACCGACCATTCCTAACAATAAATCATTCAGTAAGGTTGACAATACTATATCCTCCAAAATCATACATGAAGCTGATAATCTGAATATAATCAGGTGTCGCCCATAGGAACCTCAGCTTCCTTGGGGAGCACAATTGTCATAGGGCCTGACCCTAGAGTATATCTAAGGAGATCCTCAAAACTTCCTTTAAATCATTTTAACCACCCTTGTTGATGGAGGCAGTAGTCTCCGAAAGTCTAGGAACCAGTTTTCCTGTACCCTAAATACATCTTGCATATACTTATACCTTTTTGAAGTTGTATTGGACAACCTTCATTTGTAGTCCACGGTATTAAGGTTGCTTATTTTCATTATTATTATTATTATTTTTATTATTATTATTATTACTATTATTATTATTATTATTATTATTATTATTATTATTATTATTATTATTATTATTATTATTATTATTATTATTATTATGTCGTAAGAAAAGTTTAACATATAAAGTGAATTAGAAATAGCCCACGTGGTTTGGGAAAGTCAAGTGTGTAACTAATATTCACCATATATTTTCTGGGGAGGATGGTGTTTACCAACCCCTGACAACTAGATATATTGTGATGCCCTTAGACCTCTCACATATAGGCGCCAAGTGTCGATAGAGGTCAATATGGTCATCCAGTTCAAGACATTCCCACGACAAACATCTATATGTATGTATGTACGTGCACCTGTGAAAACATGCTTTAGGCCTACTTGATAGCCCCGCCTAAAAACCACCCACAAGAGAAGAAATTTCCTCCAGCTGGAAGGCTATTGGCAAGGCTGTCCAAGCTGCCACGCCCTGCCATATTAGTCATACTTACTTGGTTCTTTTGAAATAAGAAGCATTTGCACACTGCATTGCACCTAGAGACAAAGTTAATATTAATGATTTTACTGAGACCTTGTTGTAAGCAATTCTCCAGGCTCTGTGTAGTCAAGATAATTATGTTGCTTACATAGGCCTATCTCAGTAACAGTGTTTCTAGTAGCAGTTCACTAATGTGTCATCAATATTGTCTCAAAACTAGTGAGTTCACTGCAATATGCAAAATGCATTTTCTAAATTTAGTTACTGTGCCACATGGTTTAAACTTTAGATGTTCTTAGTGGCATCAACATGATGAAAAAATACTTATTATAATGGTGATGGACTGGGAATAAAATATAGAGAAACGTTTACTATCATACAAAAAGTGAAAATACTAGATGAGAGGAATATCAAACGCAAGTCCTTGAGTTCGTTTTAAACAAAATCTTGGAAAGAATGTTAAGGAAGAATGAAAGGGAGGTGTGTATGGAAGAGAGGAAGCAACGCATCATGCACCACAAAAACGACACTCATTGCTGCAACGAAGACGCTTCATCTGGGTAGATTATATATATATATATATATATATATATATATATATATATATATATATATATATATATATATATATATATATATATATATTCATATATATATATATATATATATATATATATATATATATATATATATATATATATATATATATATATATATATATATATTCATATATATATATATATATATATATATATATATATATATATATATATATATATATATATATATATATATATATATATATATATATATATATATATATATATATATATATATATATATATATATATATGTCTCCTAGTCAGTCTCATTTTTACTAACAGATTTTTAATGCCTTTAGAAATTGA
>JAXCGZ010017087.1:82500-85000 GCA_037179515.1 Halocaridina rubra | reverse complement strand
GGTACTCGACAGAGAGAGAGAGAGAGAGAGAGAGAGAGAGAGAGAGAGAGAGAGAGAGAGAGAGAGAGAGAGAGAGAGAGAGAGAGAGAGAGAGAGAGAGAGAGAGAGAGAGAGAGAGAGAGGAAAAAAAAGAATCTGAAAGTGGAAATGATCTAAGGATCTGGAAGTATATATAAATAATATAGTAAAATAGCTTCTGTTTCCTTAGCAATCCTAAGGATTACTTTCAGACATGTGAGGGAAGAAAAGTTTAAAAAATAATTGGGTGATTTTTGTTAGGACTAAATTTGACTGTGAGGCAGTCCTGTCAAATTTGCACTTGAGTAAACATATTACCAAGATGGTAAAAGTTCGGACACACAACAAATTTAATTCTGAGATATGAATCCAAAATATTAGGAAAGTCTAAGGGAGTTGGTCTTTCCATCACATTATGCTAGAAGATAGAGAAGGTTTATGGCAACTTTTTAATTCCATAAAGATTTTGACACGGTTGATAAGGAGTGACAATTTGATATAGGTAGCTCCATAAATGGAGGCCATTGTTTTAAGATTCAAGAGAAAAATTCCTTGTAGGATGTAAGAAAGTACTTTTTAATGTAAGATTAGTTGATAAATGGAATTCGCTATGTGAAGAAATGGCATATGCTAAATGCTTTTGGAGCATTAAGAAAATATATGATGTGTTACTGAATAAAATATGAAACCAACTAGCAGACAAGAAGTCACGAGCATATGGCACTTTTCTGTGAGCACAATTGCATTATTACCCTCAAAAGTGTGTGTGTGTGTGTGTGTGTGTGTGTGTGTGTGTGTGTGTGTGTGTGTATGCACAACACAAATCCAAAGTTTGGTAAGAGAAATGAAATACAAATTAGAGAGTAAAGATAGAGAAAATGGCAGGCTCAGGGAAAATATAGAAAATTTTGAGGGAAGTAATAATATACAAGAGGAGAAATGAAAATTATTGGAAAAAGATATTTTAAACCTTGAAGGGAAAAAGAAAGGCCTGAGACCTGGAAAATAATATCTCTAAACAAGAGGGACATAAGAAAAAGTTGGGTGACAGCTGAGCTACCAGCTGAGAGATAAAGTACAGCATATTGGAATGTTCAGATAAAGAAAAGTTTTAAGCAAATTAGAAGAGATATTCAGGAGCTGAATACAGACCATGAGAGTTTAACAAGATCATCTGCATATGCAGTGAATTAAAATAAGGTAGTATAGGAGACAGTGAAGGAGCGATTACAGGGAAACAGAAATAGAAAAAATAAATGTAAGAATTTTGACTGAGAGAAATCCCTTTGATCAAACAGGCGTTTGATAGGAATAAGTCGGTGATAATCATAGGCATACCTGTATGTCAGGAGTAAACATGGTAGGGAAGACAAGAACATAATATAGATAGGGCTTTTAGAACTGATAAGGAAGCTAGGAGTATTATGTGATCCAGCTAATATTGTAAACATTCACTGACTTGGTAATTAAGCTAGGAAGGAAAGGGCACGAATAATGAAGGTAACCTTTGAGGGCAAAGATACATGTTAAAAATTACATTTAATAACCACTGTGTGTTGTTCATGGGGTTTATCATCAAAGATTCTCTGCCTGAGAGTAGAGGAAGACAGAAGGAAATGAAGAAGAACTATTCAAAAGGGGATTTGCAGGTACTGAATGGAGGACAATATTCAAGAGATGTAAGAAATTGTTTGTGAGAAATATGTAAAGATAGTTGCTGCATACCGTCTACCAAAATATAAATTATTAATACATGAAATAAATGGTTCATTAATGAGTGCAAGAAAGCAAAGGAGTGGAGAAACACATGCTGGAAGAGGTATAGGAGGAGAAAAAGTATAAATTCCTGGAAGACTTTCAGACAAGCGAAAAATAATTACCTAAGTAAAATAAGAGAGACAGAGTGGGCTTATGGCAAAGATATTACCAGGAATGCAAAAGATAATGTCAAACATTAGCACAGCTTATTAGAGGGAATCTAATGGTCAACGATGAAGAGATCTGTGAAGAATTAAACAAAGGATTTCAGTCAGATTTTACAGTAGGAAATAATTCATCTCTTACTTGGCAGAGATGAGAGATCATGGACCAGTATTAAAGAACACTGTATATTCAGCTACAGAGGGGCGAAAAGTGTTGTTGGAGTTAGATACTCATAAAGCTATGGTGCATGATGACATATGCCCCTATGTACTTAAGAACTATGCTCAACAATTGTCAGCAGCGGTATGTATCATGTTTGAAAAGTAGTTAGAATCTCGGGAGATTTCATGATGCTGGAAACAAGAGAACTTGGTACCAATCTTCTAAGAAGAAAAAAGTGCACAGTTTTAAAGCATAGCCTTGTTTCTTCGACCAGCATAGCTTGTAAAGTTATGGAGAAACTACTGAAAATTTTTTTCTTCTTCACTTGGAGTCTAATATTTAGTCAGTGAGACAACATGGCTTCAGAAAAGGCAGATCTACAGATAAACTTACCAAA
>JAXCGZ010017087.1:70000-77500 GCA_037179515.1 Halocaridina rubra | reverse complement strand
CTTGCTCTTCCTCTGATAAAGCCACTCTCTTTGGCTCTCATTTTTCTGCCGACCCTTCCATAGCCAATTTCTGTGCATCTGAATCTCATACTTTACCCCTTTCACACCCTATGCCTCCATTTTCTTGCTACATGCAAAGTTAGTAGGGTTCTTTGCTCTCTCAAGACGAATATGGCATTCAGACCTGATGGTATCCCTGCAAGGTTCTTTAGAGTTTGCAGATAAACTGGTTCCTGTGATTTGCTGTCGTTTTCGCCTATTTCACCAACCTATATCCATCCTTCAGTTTAGAAGCACGTTCTGACTCACCCAGTTCCTATGAGGGGTGACCATTCTATTCCTTCCAGCTACCAACCAATTGCCTTAACCTCTGCCATCGGTAAGGTATTCGAAACTTTGCTCAACTCTCATTTCTGGAAACATCTTGAATCTAACCCACTTATTAAGATCTTATCTTACTCATGTATGGTCATGTCATCTGAAGAACTATAGGGAATCCTTTGTCTTCACCCTTGATATCTCTAAGGCTTTTGACAGAATGTGGCACGAGGATCTGCTAACCAAACTTCCTGATTTTGGCTTTACACTTTTTCTCTGTTCTCTAACTTCCAGTTTTCATTCTGAGTGTTATATATGTGTGTGCTTGTTGACAGAGTAAAATCTAAATACTTCCCAGTTACCAGTGGTGTTCAACAGGCCCTTTCACCTACTCAGTTCCATTTCTTCATCAATGATCTTCTATAGTCCATATCCTCTTCTCTTCTCCATGCCTTTTTCGACGATTCTACCCTTCATATTTCCTCCGCTATCTCATCATCACCTTCGTCTACTGCTCGAAATCAGTGTCGTATCACACTTTCTTCAACTCTCAACTCTGATTTACAGAGATTATCTGAGTGGGGCACCCAATATTTATTGAAACTTATTGCCTCCAATACTCAGCTTCTTGCTGTCTTTTTATCTTCTTCTCCTCCGGATAGTCCTATTGTCTGCGAAAATAACGAAATTTTACTTCTCAATTCCATTAAAATTTTAGGAATTCTAATAGTATAAAACTTGTCTTGGAGGAATCACATAATTTAAATTTCAAGAGCTGTATCTAAGAAATAGTTAGTTGTAATTTATTATCGAATTTATTTTTCCTCATCTCACCTGCATAAATTTATAAAGGTCTATTTGTTCCTGCTTAGAATACTGCTCTTACATCTGGGTTGTTTCTTATTACACGTATTTTTGGTCAGATTAAATCTAATGTGATCAGATTCATCCTCCTCCTACTTTTAATCTCGATTTTCTTTCTTTTTGCCGAAAGATATAATCGCTTTCCCCTTTTTTATCGGTACTAAATCTATTGCTATTCTGATGAGTTGGCCAGTTGCATTCAACCCCCACGGGGGTCATGTAACACAAGTAAAGTGGTCTCGTCTCAAAGGTACTGTGATGAGAATTGTAGCTCATGGATTAGTCTGCGCAGAGAGTGCTTCTTTCATTCCATTTCCAGACTCTAGAATTCTTTTCCTACTTCTGTGTTTTATAATTCTTATGACATTTCTTCCTTAAAAAAAAAAAAAATCTTTCGGCATCTCAGGGCCCTAATCCTACCATATTTCCAGCTCTTCATTACTTTGATTTTTCTTTCTGCCTCTGCCTTCCTTTTTTTTTATTATTCTCTTATTCTCTGCCTTGACCTTAAGCCGCTATTTTAAACTTCTTGAATGTCTTCTTGATGCCTGCCCCCCAATGAGAGAAACTTTCTTTGTACGTTCCAGTGTCACACATGAAAATATTATTATTATTATTATTATTATTATTATTATTATTATTATTATTATTATTATTATTATTATTATTATCATAATCATCATCATCATCATCATTATTATTATTATTATTATTATATTATTATTATTATTATTATTATTATTATTATTATTATTATTATTATTATTATTATCGTAATCATCATCATCATTATTATTAATATTATTATTATTATTATTATTATTATTATTATTATTATTATTATTATTATTATTATTATTATTAATGTTTTTTTGACCCAAAGAAAACAGTAGATCATGATATAAAGACACGGACAGCGATTTCAAATCACTGCATGAAAATAGCAGCAATAATAATTTAAGGCGACACTAATCAGTTTTCTGGACTACATTTTATGGAAACATTACTTCTTTGATTAATATTTTGGCTGGAAATAATAATTTCGTATATCTGAAAAGCATATATTACACAGTATAACACAATTACTTTTCATCCAGAGCTCTAAAGAGAGAGAACACAACTCATCTAATAATACTTTCTTGTTTGCTCGTGCAATTAGCAGTCAGGATGGTAGCTCTGTTTTGTTCGAGTTTACAGTAGACCCGGCTTGGTATGCCATTGTCTCCTCCCGAATTAGCCTCAGGTGTTTCTCGGCAAAGAGAAAGTCAACGAACACATGCAGGGCTTCGGCATCCAGTACCGCTAGTGTGGGTGTGGGTCAAGGGCTGGTGCACAGTGTAATGAATCTTTCTCTCCTTAATATAATACTTTTTGAAAATGGCCCTTCCTTCAATTTATAAACGTTTTCGTCTGTACATTAATCTTAAACTCTCTAAAGGGTTATTTCAAGCCGTTAGAATTATATGTTATAATCCCAGAAGTGACCATCAACATCGCTAAGACACGAGATGTTAAGCCTCAGTCTGTATTTTCATCGCTACCTAACTGAACGGTAGGAGAAACGCGAGATTATCTAAGGTTTTGTGTACACTCTTATAGCATATATTGTAATCTGCACAAATATTCGGTGTAATACTAGATAACAATCCATTATATCATTCTTATTTGTATTAACCTAGGCTTTGTGAAAATTTCTTCAACCACTAGATTTGACTCCAGAGTGTATAAAACCAGTTCTATTTTAATAATGCTTGGGAAGTAACATAGTTAATCTCAGCCCACACATTCTGCTCCAATCCCGAGTATACCCATACAGAATCTGCCAGAATACCGTGACTGGGAATGGAACTGATACTAATTCTATTTTCAGTAAAGATTAAGAATGCGCGCATGCATGCATGATTCAATATATATACTAGAATTACACGTGTGCCTCTGAGTGCGTGCTCTTGTTCGAGTTATGCCAGCCATGGTTTTAGGACGTAAACAGGCAATGCATAACCTCTTCGGAGGTTCCAGCGGAAGTAATAACGGATGCAGAAACCGGGGCTGTGGTATTAACGGAGAAAGAAAACGGGTTGCGGCGTAGGTTTAAATGAGTGCTAAGTGGTTATTTAGACTATTATTATCTCGGGGAACGCCGTTAGTGAATAATTTCCACGCATTACTAGATGCGAGCTGTGTCACAACTATAAGCAGTTCCGGTTCTCAACCGATATTTATTGAAAAGCTGGAGTCAGGAAGGGTGTCCAGCTATGAAATATTGCCAATAACTTACGGATGTGACGTTTATGAGAAGGAAAAGGTTCAACTGAAGAAAAATTGTGGCCTTAAATACTTTATATCGTGTTCTAAGCACGATTATTTTGGATGTCTAGATGTTCCAAGGGCTTAAACGAAGTACAAACCCAAGTAATTACGCCCTTGGTCTTATAGATTCCCATAAATGTCTAAGAATTACACCTTACGTCCATAGATTACCCAGGAAAAATGGATCATCCATTTCAAAACCCTTAGCACATACAGTGACATGTAAAGAAAGAGAAAATTCTAGAGCTACATCGAGAAGCAGTGGACAATGGGGAGGGACGCTTTAGAAAGAGTAAACCACGACAAAAATAATCAGTCTTCATGTATTGGCAAAGGTTTATCCTATTTGTGCAAAGTCTACCTAAAAGCCGTACAAAACTATGCAAGGAAAGAATTATAGAACTGAATTTTGGAACTTCAAAGGACGTTTTTCCTATTAATGCTGCGATATGGTGATAAAACTTATTTATCAGTCTATGGATATTTATAATGATTTCTTATTGAAACAGTTCCAAAAATTCTGTTATTGAATGTCACTAACTTATCATAAAGTGATATATATACATTATATCGGTCTGCATTCAAAAGGAATGGGCGACACAGGCATACAGAGACGACCAAATAATATGACTTACTTTCACTGTAAAGAATATAAAATAAAATTGGTGATCTTATCACTCATTATTATTATTATTATTATTATTATTATTATTATTATTATTATTATTATTATTATTATTATTATTATTATTAATACTTATTATATAATTCAGCAAGAAAGATATATTCCTCTTATTGCTTATGCTAACATTACTCCCTCAAAAAATATTCAGTAATCTTATCACATACGTTTTTAGCACTTGCGAATGCTTGCAACTACTCTACTGAGAGAGAGAGAGAGAGAGAGAGAGAGGAGAGAGAGAGAGAGAGAGAGAAGAGAGAGAGAGAGAGAGAGAGAGAGAGAGAGAGAGAGAGTGAGAGAGAGAGAGAGAGAAAGAGAGAGAGAGAGGAGAGAGAGAGAGAGAGAGAGAGAGAGAGAGAGAGAGAGAGGAGAGAGAGAGAGAGAGAGAGAGAGAGAGAGAGAGAGAGAGAGAGAGAGAGAGAGAGAGAGAGTTGTGCCTAATTAACCAAATCAACAAGCATTATTTAATCATTATTAAACTCCATATCTAATTGTGTTTCCTCTCCCGAAGACGTGAGGCGTTGCAGTATAACAAGGAAGTTTTTGAACACACACACACACACACACACACACACACACACACACACACACACACACACACACACACACACACACACACACACACACACACACACACACACAGTAGCCATGCAAGCGTCCAACAGTATTTTGTTTAAGGTCAATAACGTTAAGCACTAAGTAACCATGACAGCGCATATATGCGTTTCGCATTCAGAGCGCAGCGGTACACAGTTCACTAACACGTTTACTTTTGTCTGTGTATTTATCTATCTGTATACACACACATATTTGTATGTATGTACTGTATGTATGCATGTATGTATGTATGTACGTATGCATACATATCTATGTATATAATACACACACACACACACACACACACACACACACACACACACACACATATATATATATATATATATAATATATATATATATATATATATATATATATTTGTGTGTGTGTACTTACCTAATTGTACTTACCTAATTGTGTTTACGGGAAAGAGCCCAAAGCTCGTATCTTCCCGTCTCCTCATCGGTTCCATTTTATACTTAGTGATACTTATCATACCTGTCATTAAAACTATGGATTGAGATAGCATTAACTACCTCCTCGCTTAGCGAATTCCAATTATCAACTACTCTTACACCGAAAAAGTATTTCCTTACATCCTGCAAAGAAGTTTTCTTACGAAGCTTCAAACTATGACCTCTAGTTCTAGAGCCAACCATATCAAAATATCGATCCCTATCCACTCTATCATAACCATGAAGGAATTTAAAGACTGTCACCATATCCCCCCTCAATCTTCTAGCTTCGAGTGATGGTAAGTCTAATTCCGTCAGACTCTCATCATAACTGAGATTGCGTATTTCTGGCACCAGTTTCGTGGCATGTCTTTGAACTTTTTCAAGCTTAGCTATGTGCTTTTTCAAGTGTGGATTCCAAAAAGGGGGCTGCATATTCGAGTTTTGGCCTCACGTAGGTTACATAAATATTTCTGAACATTTCCTTGTCCATGTGCCTGAAGGCTACCCTTACATTTGATGAGAATGCATATGCTGCCCTTACTATGCCATTTATATGTGTTTCTGGAGACAAATCTGCCAGTATGTTTACTCCTAGATCTCTCATTTTCTGTCTCTTGAAGTTGTACTCCAGCCACCGAGTAGTCAAGCTTGGGCCTTCTTGCACTTGTACCCATTCTCATTACCTTACATTTTGAAGTATTGAAATTCATTAGCCACTTTTCTGACCACTCATGCAGACTATTTAGATCCTCCCGAAGTTCTCTACCATTGTTCTCGTTTTTTACGTTCTTCACAATCTTTGCATCATCTGCACACATATTCATGAATGAATTTACAGACTCTGGTCCACTACTAACTCTTCTCCATTCAGACACTGAGTGTCTTACTCTAACCCTCTGTTCCCTTCCTTCTAAGTAAGTTTTTATCCATTCCAAGACATTTCCACCTATTCTAGCCATTGATTGCAGCTTCCTAATAAGTCTCCCATGTGGAACAGTGTCAAACGCTTTCTGGGATTCTTGGAATATGCAATCTGCCCAGCCCTCTCTTTCCTGTAAGATTCGGCTTACCTCATCATAAAATTCTAATAAGTTTGTTACTGTTGATCTACCTTCTCTGAAGCCATGTTGCCTCACTGACAAAAAGTTGAAGGATTCCAAGTGAAGAGAGATATGTTTCCTTAGTAGTTTCTCCATAAGTTTGCAAACTATGCTGGTCAAGGAAACTGGTCTATAGTTCAGAGCAGTATCCCTCCTTCCCCTTTTGAAGATAGGTATCACATTTGCTTGTTTCCAGCATCTTGGAATCTCCCCTGACTCCAGTGACTTTTTAGATATGATACTTGGTGCCACTGATATTGAGTTTGCGCATTTTTTTTTTGGTGTGTATGTGTGTGTGCATGCGTGTGTTTGTGTATTATTCTAAGGTTAATGCTTCAATCTGAGGTCTTGAAGATAATGTTCTTCCATTGACCAACATAGATCATAGTTTACTCACTGTAATAGCTAAGTAGAAATGTAGAAAAGTGTGCTTTATGCCATAGACATTGGTATAAAACAATATTTCTCTATTTGCAATGAAATAATAAAGTCCACTTTCGTTGCCTAAGTAGAAATTAGCACCTGCCAACTCAGCATGCTGTCTGGGTACACTACTGAATGTGTGAGATTAAAGCTAGGAAGATAGCGTTATGAGCTGGAAATTCAGTACGGACAAGCCAGTGTCCGTACTACGGTTCAATTCCTTATTCAGTCATGAAAATAAAAATGTTTAAAAACGAACTTACAGAAGAACTGACGATGAAGTATATACACGAACAAAACGGCTGCTAATGAGTCGGGAACCACTGTGGCGTTATAGAAACCTTTTCGATTCAAATCCAGCCAGTCAGAATAATATCAAGCACAACTCTGTTATGTTCACATGACTTTGTATGTATGTACTTAAGTGTCCTCAAGGGAAAGATCCCTTTGCTCATAATTCCCTGTCTCCTGGATGATTTCTAAACATGATTTGCTAACAGTGATTATATCTTTTCATAAAAGTAAGAATACACTTTTTATTTTTTACTTTTATGTGTCACTATTAGACCCCAGTTGTGGTGGACATAGACGGATTGAATCTGGGAAATAAGGCTGAATGTCCTTCCTAACGCCCCACCGTGGCCTCGAAAGCGGGTCCGTCTCCTACCAAGTCGAGCATTCTATCTCTTCGATACGGTTGTCCCCAAAACTAAGAATGCACTTACAGATATGGTGAATGTTAAGTTAA
>JAXCGZ010017087.1:65000-67500 GCA_037179515.1 Halocaridina rubra | reverse complement strand
GTGTCGTGATCAGTGTCCGTGTGTGTGTGCTGTAGTGATGCTGTGTCGTACCTGTCCGTGTAAAACTATGGATTGCGATAGCATTGTGTACCTCCTCGCTGGATAAATGGCAATCTATATATACCTATACATAGCTATATATATCTATAGCTATACATATCTATATCTAGATCTATCTAGAGATATATATAGGCATATATATATATATATATATATATATATATATATATATATATATATATATATATATATATATATATATATATATATATATATATATATATATATATATATATATATATATATATATATATATATATATATATATGAATTATAATTTGCCCCTGACCGGGACTCGAACCTAAGACACATAATTACTGTGCCATAGCACTATCAACTACACCACTGAAGATCTGAAAGAGTAACAAACCTTGCAGCTTAACTGCTATACTAGGAATGAACGAATTTTATCAGAATGCCTTTTTGTTCATATTACAGCTTCTTCTAACCTCACTCGTGGCTTTGTTTTTTGCATTTAATTCGAATCTCAGCTATATAGATATTAACAATAATCTAATAAACTCACTACCATATGCATGCAGTGAAGAGTTTGTAATGAGGGTAGTAGAGCTTGTGTAAGGGTAGGGAATGAAGTGAGTGAGTGGTTTCCAGTGAGTGTGGGACTGAGACAGGGATGTGTGATGTCACCATGCCTGTTCAATTTGTATATTGATGGAGTCGTAAGAGAGGTGAATGAGAGAGTGTGTGGTCGAGGTTTGAGAATGGTAGATGGGGATGTATAACGAGTGGGAGCTGAATTAGTTGCTGTTTGCAGATGATACTGTGGTGTGTGAGAGAAGGAAGTTGCGAGTGAATGTGGGAAAGAGTAAGGTTATGAGGTGTACAAGAAATAAGGATGGTGCTGCATTGAATGTTATGTTGAATGGAGAGACACTTGAGGAAGTTGATCAGCTTAAGTATTCAGGCTCGGTTATAGCTGCAAATGGTGGAGTGGATGCAGATGTGTATCACAGAGTGAATGAAGGATGTAAAGTGTTGGGTGCCTTGAAAAGAGTGATGAAGAATAGAGGGTTGGAAATGACATGTTAAGAAAGTTTTGTATGAGAAAGTGGTTGTGCCAAGTGTGATGTATGGATCAGAGTTATGGGGTATGAAAGTAAGTGAGAGACGGAAACTAAATGTGTTTGAGATTAAATGCCTGAGGAGTATGATTGGTGTATCTCAGTTGGATAGGGTTATGAATGAACTGGTGAGAGCAAGAACGGGTGTGAGGAGAGAAATTGCAGCCAGAGTAGATATGATGAATGCGAGAGTTGATGGGAGAAATGCTAGAGGGAGAGCCCTGAATGATAGTAGGATGGATGTGAGGGAAGCAATGAGCGTGCTAGGAATAGGAATGAGTGGCGAGCGATTGTGACGCAGCTCTGGTGGGCATCTGCTGTTACCATGGGGCGCATCTTACAGAGGTAGCCCTGTGGTAGGGGCAGTAGGGGAGTTGGCAGTTGTGAAGGGACACAGGTTGTGGAAGAGCCAGGAGGATGGGCTGTGGCACTCCAGCAGTGCCATCTGAACGGTCGCTAGATCCCTCGTCATTGCCCATAGAGCAAAGTAATCCCCTTATTGTTTTCTTTTTTTGATGTCGTCTACCCCCCAATTAAAGGGGGAAACAGCCAAGGTAGATAAATATGGGAAAGCATGAATCATATATCACCCCTGACTGGGACTCGAATATAAGACACATAATTACAGTGCCAAGGCGCTTTCAACTACACCACTGAAGGTCTAAAACAGAAACAAACTTTACGTTACGAAACTGGAATGCATTCTATCTGAATGCCTTTTTGTTCATATTGCAGCTTCTCCTAGCATCGCTCGTGGCTTCATTTTTCGTATTTGATTCGAATCTCAGCTATATAGGTATTAGCATTTATCTAATAAACACATTACCATATGTGAAATCATGAATCATATTTTACCCATGACCGGGACTCGAACCTCAGACACATAATTACTGTGCCAAGGCGCTATCAACTACACCTCTGAAGATCAGGGGTAAAGTATTATTCATGTTTTCACTTATGGTAATGTGTTTATTTGATTATTATTAATACCAACATAGCTGAGATTCGAATTAAATGTGAAAAACGAAGTGATGAGTGAGGTTAAGAGAAGCTGTAATATGAACATAAAGCAGTAGCTTTGAGGTTGGCTTCTTTCTTAGAGCCCTCAGTGGTGTAGTTGGTAGCTCCTTGGCACATTAATTATGTGTCCTTAGGTTCAAGTCCAGGTCAGGGGTAATATATGATTCATGTTTTCACATATGTTCATGAGTTTATTGGAATATATATATATATATATATATATATATATATATATATATATATATATATATATATAATATATATATATATATATATATATATATATATATACTGAAAACAAGGAATGACACAGATAACGCTCAGTTTGGGTTTAGAAA
>JAXCGZ010017087.1:42500-57500 GCA_037179515.1 Halocaridina rubra | reverse complement strand
GAGCAATAAAAAGATGCTTTGGAAGGAAGTGAAAAGAGTGCAGAAAGGTAACTCTGGTAGTGAGGAGAGGGTGAAAGGAGCAGATGGGTAATTGCTAGTAGACGAAACAAATGTGAGAGAGAGATGGGCTGAGTATTTCAAGGAACTGGTAAGTGAGGAAGATGATAGAGGGGAAGAGACTGTGTCTGTGGGAAATGAATGAGAATACCAATGATGAGTGATGAGAACGATAGAGAAGTAAGACAAGTGGGAGTTCATTTGGCACTGAGTGCAAGGAAAGCGGTAAAGTATCAGGGATATATGGGTGTCATGTAGAATGCTTGTCAAAAGGTGGGAGGCATTAGTAGAATGGATGGTTAGATTGTTGAATATTAGTTTTAGGAAAGGCAAGGCTCCAATTGACTGGAGGAGTGCATATGTAGTTCCACTTGATAAAATTAAAGGAGATAAGTGTGAGCACAATAGTTTTAGAGGAATTAGTTGGTTGAATGTAATTGGTAATGTATATGGAAGAGTGCTAATTGAGAGAATTAGGAAAGGTACTGAGATTTTGATTGGGGAAGAACAGAGTAGCTTCAGGAGGGGAAGATGTGTGGATCAAGTGCTTATGGTAAGACAGGTGTGTGAGAAGTGATTACAGAGAGGTAGGGACAGTTTTTGGGCCCTTATGGATTTAGAGAAAGCATACGACAGAGTTAAGAGAGAGTCGTTGTGGAGTGTGTTGTGACTGTATGGAATAAGTGGAACTTTGTTGAATGCGGTGATGAGTTTTTACATGAATATTGGAGCATGTGTTAAAGTCGGGTATGGTATGAGTGATTGGTTTGAGGTGAATGTAGGGCTATGTCAAGGTTGTGTGATGTCGCCGTGGTTGTTTAATGTGTATGTGGATGGAGTAGTAAGGGAAGTAAATGAAAGCGTATTAGACAGATGCTTGGGAGTAGTGGGTGAGTATGGAATGCTGTGGAAATTGAATCAGTTGCTATTCAAGGATTACATAGCACTTATGGCTGATACTGAGAATGAACTGAATCTTTGTAGCTGAGTTACTTAGGGTGTGTGAAAGAAGGAAGTTGTGGGTGAATATTGGTAAAAGTAAAGTCACGAGATGCACGATAAATGTCAACATTAGTGGATTGAATGTAAGAGAGAACGGCGAATTGCTTGAAGAAGTTGAGAGTTTTAGGTATCTGAGGCCGCACATATCAAGAAATAGCAGAGTGGATGTGGAGGTAAGTGATAGAGTTAATGACGAATGCAAATGTCTTAGTGGGTAGAAAAGTGTGATGAGAAATAGGTATTTAGGAATGAATGCAAAAAGAAGGATATATGAAGGTGTTATTGTGCTGACAGCATTGTATGGAGCAGAGAACTGGAACTGAAGAGAAGATGAATAGAACAAGCTGAATGTATTGGAGATGAGGTTTATGAGAAGTATGACTGGTGTATCTAGAATACATAGAGTAAGAGTCAATGAGACTATGCAGAGAATGGATGTTGAAAGAGAGCTGTCAGATAGGTTAGGTCAGAGAGTGTTGAGTTGGTATGGACATATAGAAAGAATGAGTGATGAACAAATAACAAAGAGAGTGTGAAGTGCAGAAGTGGTTGGAGTTAGACCAAGAGGAAGACCTATAATGAGATGGATGGATGAAGTAAAAAGGGAAATGGATGCACGTGGAATGTTAGTGGAGCAGGGAAGAGAGCATGCAAGAGACAGGAATGAGTAGAGGAAGACTGTGTATAGGTTGCATGGGCCAAAGGGATTTCTCGCACCTGCTAGCTCAGCGAACTGTGATGGATGGGGGAGAGGAGTTGCCATGTGATTAAGTGGTGGGGGTAAGCCAGCTGAGGCTGTCGAGCCTCACTGTAGAATGTCCTTGCCCGTCTACCTTGTGGGTGACCCAAGCAGGTTGGTAGAGGGGAAATGTGGCAACCCTTTATCCCCCAGGAGCTAAGAGGAGTAGCTGAGGTATGTGTAGATCATGGTGAATACGTGTTCTTGACTCGGTCACCCCCCTTATAAGGAGGAATGAGGCCATGTATATTTATGTATAACGTAATACCAAAAATTCTTTATTTGTTGGCATGTTGTGTAGTTCGACATTTTTCCTCCCAAAATGACCGATAAATGAGAAAAAAAATGGCACCCATTGCAAGAAAAAAATTTATTTGTCCAAAACCTCGAGAATTCCATGGGAGAGAGGAGGCCAAAACGTTATGAGATATCAGAAATTTCTTCATATATAATAGATAGTGGGATCAAATATAGATAATATATCTTATTCGTTATAAACATTAATAAGGGAAAACAAACGAGACCAAAGAAAAAGAATATGGTCATGAAAAGTTTATAAACAGATAACAGCTGGTGAGTGAGTCTAATGGACATATTTGATGGGATTTGCCGGATGTGTGACTAATACTGATTATGTTTTTAACTGAGATACGAGACCTAAAGATTAAATTATCTGGACTCTTACAACCAATCTGAGTGACTAGTTGAAGCTTAAAGCTTTAATTGATGAAACATTATTCACATAAAACTTATAGCTGTCAGGCGGGCTTATCGAATGAAAAGAAAATGTATATGCTTCTCTTTGTCGCTTTCAAACGAAGACAAAGAGTCTCAAAATCTTTTGCAATATAACTATTTAGTCGTCATTATATATTGCTCTCAACAGTTCCTCTTTATACTGAGGTAGGAGCACATCAGTGACCTTTTGCGGGATAACTGTAAAGAGGTCGCCATTTCTAGCAAAACGTTCTCACTATTTTAAGCTTAGTTATCTTTTATACGCATGATATGCGAATCATGCTGCCTATTCTGTAATCAGATCATAGACAGAAACCTGTGAAAACTCGTTTATAAACTGGTATGTATTTTTGTGGCTTCAGGTCGGGATTACTTCATTCCAAATGTAAAAGGTGATTGGCATCTTCCTCTTAACATTCCCCACCACAAAATAACGAATAAATATTCTGCAGTTTTAAAGCAGACCCTTTGCTTAAAATGAATGCAGTGCTGTTAAAAAACATCTCTACCTTAAATAATGATAATAATAATAATAATAATAATAATAATAATAATAAATTTTTCAATTAAAAGATAGACATAAGTTGAACCCACCAATAACAGAGTAAAAGTTAAATGTAAAGATTCACGATGATGATTTTTTTTTTTTTATAAATTTTTACCAAGTAATGGAAAAAGACAATATTCACAACTCAGCTCACCAAAATAATGTTATTGCCACCAATGTTACTACTTAAGGACATTTGAGTATATACAGTTACTTGTAAATCTTTGCTAGCATTAAAATGTCTACTTTGCTGAGGTAGTAAAATTTTGTCTAACATCTTTTTCTTTTATTATGACTAATAAAGTTCGCAAGGCAGTTATAACGCAACACTAACAAACATACCAAATCATGAATAGGATCATATCGATAGAGCAGTACATAATCTGCTGTTATCATACGGAAAGCTGACACAATCCAAATGACCTATCTGCAATACGAGTTTAAAGACTTAATAATACTAAGCAATTATTAGCTGATGGAAAACCTACTGTGTCCATATTCTGTTCCCGAGAAGAGGCAAGGTATATGTGGGGCTTTTAGTAGGAAAAATTCAACCAGAACCCTATAAAAAGCTGTTTGACCGTGCGCGTTAGGGAACGAGGGAGATGGATGTGTTAGAGTTGCGTGAAACGGAAGGAGGATTGTGACCTTTGTATATATTGATACATAAATATGAAAAACTTACTCCAAATCTATCTGTACTCCTTCAGATTCCAAGCAGCAGCAGCAACAGCAAGACCCATCGGGAAGCCTGCCACTCCCTCAGGAGTTCGTGGTGAAATACTTAGGGCGCCGTGATGCTGGAGGCTTATGGGGAATCAAAGTACGAACAGTTAGATAATTACTATTATAACTTGAAAAATTCCCAACATGACTATTCATTCCATAAATACTTCGGTTCTGAAAAAGAGTGTTCACCCTTAAGAACACCCCCTAATACTACTGAATCATCTGACGATATGTTCAATTACATTAGGCAACTTTTATTATAATATTTATCTATGTATTCACAGCACACGCGGAAACCCGTGGATGAGATGGTAGCCAGGGCAAAAGAACTGAAGGCCGGAGACACGTTGCCTTTCTTGAAAATGACAGTGAGTGAGAAAGGTGTCAACATTTCTGAGATGCCTCAAAATGTAAACAAAAATTTTGAAGGCGGATTCTACAACATTGATGTCATTAGGTAAGCCGCGATGGAAGGCATTTTCTAACAAACGCTGCTTCAAATGTGAAAGAGAAAAGTGCTATAATATATAATTGTGAATTAAATGAAAATATTACATATTTTTGCTTTCTCATGAGTTAAAAACCTGACAAAGATTCTTTCTCCAGAGGCTTTGTATATCCCTCTCATCACTGAATTAGTGTCTATCAGTAATAAATACATTTTTATTTTGCTTTTGGTACAGTTATGGTGTACAGGATTTAGTATACACTCGCGTGTTTGCCATGATAGTGGTCAAAGAAGATGCTACAAGCCTCAAGAGCCAACATCCGTTCCAGTGTCATGCCTTTGTTTGCGATTCCAGACACAACGCTCGTAAACTTACCTTTGCCCTCGCCCAAGCATTTCAACAGTTCTCCAAGGAGGTGAGTTACTTTACGCTACATGCGAGGTGATCTATTTATTTTTCCCTTTTAGTTTCTTCCACTACAAGATTTCTCGATTTCTTGTTTTCCGAAGAACTCTCGTGATCAAATTTACACAATGTTTTTTGACAGGTTGTCTCTTATTGCTTTAAATGGCAGTTTTTACTATTGCTATAGTTAATTTGTGTCTCTGCTTAGAGAATTCAACCATTTTATGAATGTTCTCATAGAAAGTGTGAATATGTAATTGAAAGATTTAATATCAAAGGGTAGTGTCAGTTTTTCACCTAATATTAGAATCGCAAATCGTAAATAAATAACATTGTTTTTATTGGGACAATTAGTTATATTTAAGCTATCGATGATGATAACATATTGGTATAATTATTCACAACCATTTTTTATAACATCCGTGCGCCAGATTAGCTTTAACAACATGATTAACATTTGGCTTACTTTACTAATAGAAAGAGTCCACTTGCAACATTAGCTATACCTTGACAGAATTTAGTCTCACACGCGCACTCACAAACACACACACACACACACGCACACACAAATACACACAGAGGGGGGATAAAGAAGAGAGAGAGAGAGAGAGAGAGAGAGAGAGAGAGAGAGAGAGAGAGAGAGAGAGAGAGAGAGAGAGAGAGAGAGAGAGAGAGAGAGACTTGATATTTAAAAAGTGAAACTTCGTTAACAGTTAGTTCATGTTAATCACACTTTTTAGCAAACCCACCCTGAATATAATGATCCTAATTGGACTGGAATCAATCTTGATCTTTAGATAAAAGTAGCGCAGCTTGAATGACTAATGATTTTTATATCAAATTCATGTAGTAAGTATAATAAAATGGTCACAAATGAACTTAAGATAGTATAAAGAACATTCTATTACTATAGCTTTCTATTCATTGAACAAGTTTTTCACCATGAAAATAAGATGCACTTTTGAACAAAATATGTTGGTTAGTCTCATGATATTGGAATTGCTAGAAACCACGTCACTGAGCCTGAATTTGAGCTTGGCGACGAGTAAGTTAATTTCAAAATCCTTCATGAAAGGAAAAAAAAAATAATGAATGATGGGACATTAAACACTAACCTAGCTGGTTTCTTTAAGATGTATGTACATTCTTCATAAAAACTGAAAGACATGTTAAGGTTTAGATGAATTAACCTTTAAGGTTTTATATGGTTTTATATATGTAAGAAGTGCAAATTAAAACAGCTCCATTTTTACGTGTTCAAAATGACCTTGCATCTGTAATATGTTTATTTATTTTGTGTTGTAGGTGAAGAACAACAAGTCGAGTAAGAAACCCAAGAAGTTCGCTATCGATCTCCGTTCTCCAGAAGAGATCGAAGTCGACCTTAAAGAAGCGGATTCCGAGGCTTAAGACAATTAAGGGGGAAAAAAAGTAGTGCTAAGAATATTATGCAATAGTGATGTAAGGGACTTTAAGAAGCAAAAAAAAAAAAAAAAAAAAAAGTTATTTTTTATGAATATATGCTCTCAAAATTATATATGCAAAACACATGGATAAAGAGATATGAAACAAACTTTACAAATCACGTTGTTCAAAGGAACGATAGAAAATTAAATATCTAAAAGAAATAAAATAATTTATGACCGAATATCGCATATCGAACGTACGAAAATAAAAAGGTCGATCAGAAACAGGAAAATTTTATTCCTATGATATAGAAAGAAAAAGTTGATTTAATGAAAAAAAGATTGAAAGCAATAGAACAAACCTATATAAAATACATGAATTGAATTAGAAAGGAGAAAATTAGATCAGGAATTACATCAACTAGCATTCGTTTGTTAAAAAAAAAAAAAATCAGGTCTCTAGAAAACTTTGTGAAAACAGTCGGGATGTAACTCGCAACTATATCGAGATAAATTTCTTTGGGGAAAATAAGTGAACATTAATGGAGCGCTGCGCTTGTGACTTACCAAACAAAATAATTTTAAAATTCCTGTTCAGTTATGAATGTATGTGAATGTGGATGTATATTATTATTATCATTATTCTAAAAAAATAATCAACAATAGTATGTAAGTTACATATGCTATGCAAAAAGCATATGGTCATCTATAGTATTGTATATAAACTTCAAAAAATTGTAAAATTGAAATGTGATTTCCGTAATTTTCATTATAACCTGGGTGTAACGCGTGTTTCCAGTACAGACCAAGAATCAGATGAGACTCGGAGTACAAGACCTACGTCCTCTTTGGAAAAAAAAGAAAAGAAAAAAAGTGACGCTGCGGTACATTCTCGAGTGACATAAAATCAGTGTGTTCCGTAACATTAAGGCATGCACTCAGCGTAAGGATTACATCTGCCAAAACAAGTCCTTCGCAAGAAGGCAACCGTCCTAGCCCTTGGTTGATAAGGGAGTCCGTGACGTAAAACCGAAACCGGATCCATAGAAATATGTACCAGATCATAAAAGTTCTACCAGATGAATAATTTGGGCATGATAAAAAAGATGAATATTAATATAAAGAAAGCAAGTCAATAGACGATATCATGGAAGATATATTTTTACTGCAATCAAGACAACTCTGGGAATATGGATACGCAAAACTCAGAAAGGTAAGCATGTTTTACATATTTTTATTAATTATGAAAAGGAAAGAGAGTATTTATCATGATACTGTTTTATCATGAGGGTAAGAATGCTTACTTCACCATCATAAAAAAACAACAACATTATTATGCTGTTTTATGAGGATGATTTTATGAGGGTGTTGAGAATCTGTCAATTAGTTATTATTTTTATAAGTTAGGAACAGATACTTGCATTTGTCACTTTTATTACTTCAAGACACTTTCAGAAACTTAATACTGAATATTTTCAAAGACCAATATCATTTTTTGCAACGTTTCCGAAAAGCATTTCCCTTTTAAAAGAAAAATAATATTGCTTTAGTAGAGTCCAGCGACTTTATTTCGAAATTCACAGGCTAGAAATGGTGAAAGTATTTCTTATTTATCATATCTCTTGCTAACTACATTTTAATTTTGTAAGAAGGAGAGTCAATGTGCACATAACTTATGCCCAAGCATATTATAAACTTTATAATGGCTCCTATGAAAAACAATGGACATTGTAAAGATGACTAGTCCCAAAAATGCCTCTTAAAGATAACCTCACATAACATTTTATGAAGACAAATAGCCTCAAATCTTTTATAATAAAACAATTACTTTAATAATGAATGAATCTGGGGAGCTTCATTTTCATAAGATTCTAAAAATACCAACTTTCTTGTATACCTTTGCTTTAGTCGAAGAAAAAAAAAAGTTCGGTATTGCACTGACCTATCATAACTGGAAAAGGAAAAGTGTAGGAAAGTGCAAAAGGAAGGATGAATTTCAACTTTATAAAAAAAAGGAAATATTGCTGACACATACAGTAAAAGCCATATGACATAGAGATGCAGTATTTCATTTGAAAAAAATTCTTGAGTTCCTTGTTTTCACTTACATACAAACTCTCTCATGCGTTAAATGCCTCTGTCATCATAGTCTGAGTTCCGTTTTTTGACAGTACCATTCAGTTAACCATGTTTGAGATGGGTAAAAGAATATGCTTGGTATAATAATAAAAATAATAATAATAATAATAATAATAATAATAATAATAATAATAGTAATAATAATAATAATAATAATAATAATAATAATAATAATAATAATAATAATAATAATAATAATAATAATAGTGATGATGATAATAATAATAATAATAATAATAATAATAATAATAATAATAATAATAATAATAATAATGATAATAGTGATGATGATGATAATAATAATAATAATGATAATAATAATAATGATAATAATAATAATAATAATAATAATAATAATAATAATAATAATAATAATAATAATAATAATAATAAGTGATGATGATAATAATAATAATAATAATAATAATAATAATAATAATAATAATAATGATAATAGTGATGATGATGATAATAATAATAATAATGATAATAATAATAATGATAATAATAATAATAATAATAATAATAATAATAATAATAATAATAGTGATGATAATAATAATAATAATAATAATAATAATAATAATAATAATAATAATAATAATAATAATAATAATAATAATAATAGTGATGATGATAATAGTAATAATAATAATAATAATAATAATAATAATAATAATAATAATAATAATAATAGTAATAATAATAATAGTGATGATGATAATAATAATAATAATAATAATAATAATAATAATAATAATAATAATAATAATAATGATAATAGTGATGATGACGATGATAATAATAATAATAATAATGATAATAATAATAATGATAATAATAATAATAATAATAATAATAATAATAATAATAATAATAGTGATGATAATAATAATAATAGTAATAATAATAATAGTGATGATGATGATAGTAATAATAATAATAATAATAATAATAATAATAATAATAAAAATAATAATAATAATAATAATAATAATAATAATAATAATAATAATAATAATAATAATAATAACAATAATAATAATAATAATAATAATAATAATAATAATAATAATAATAATAATAATAATAATAATAATAATGATGATGATAAAAACAACAAAAAACTAGGTATCGAAAAAATTCATTAGGGGAATTTCGATTAAATCTCAAATTTACTGTGCATAATACCAAGATATCCTCTAAATATAATGAAAGTACAACTGAAGAGTTCAGGAATGGGGGTCTGCTTTCTTTAGGTATAATAATACCCGGATATTCTCCTTTAAAAATGAGGAAATCTGACATTACCTTTCATCTTACGCCATTCATCTCGAGACTTAACCAATTACTAAATATGTCAGACCATGTAGTAGCTATATACAAAATATGAAACTCTAGTGACTCTTATATCGTTTTTCACTACTGGGGAGTAGGTAGAGTCAAAAGTTCGAGACTCCCGGTCCATTGAGACATGGATTTCTCATCTAATCTCCGCTAGAATATTGTCTGTACCAGTCGAGAAAATCTCCTATAAAATGTCTCAGGTACTTCCCTTATATACTTACCTCTAAAACATTACTTATTTTGTAACGTCTAGAGCCATTCCATATCTCGAAAAATAAAAATTTTAAAAATATATTGTCTGTTGGGTACTTTGTTTGGTCAAAATATGAAAAAATCTTAGAATAACAGGGACCTAAGTGATGGCATGGATTAACAATAATAACTATGACAGTTAAAGCAAAATCAATAAAATGCATATACTGTGGCGAGATGAGCAGTTGACAATCACCTCAAGTGACCGAGTGACACGCTTGAGGGGCTTCTGTCAGTGACTCCCACTCAACCGAGGTTTCATAGAAACCCTTAGGAGAGGATTCCAATCTCAGGGTACGCATCATCCAATCCAGCGATAATAGTTTGTAATGCACGGATCTAAAAGATATGACAACAGTGTGTGTTGTCTGATTGGAAAAAAAAATCAATCAATAAAGGACAATGACGAAACTGAATAGGTTATGAACAGCGACTCTTTAGGAATTACAAAACAGACAAACACACAGTCTTATCATATAATATAATAAAACATAAAAGCTTTTATAAATTCTTGAAGATCTTGTTTAAGTAAAGAACTTGACTGAGAAATTTATATGAAAAAAAAAAAGAATGTGAAATAACTGTGTATGCAAGGTAATGAAGTGCTATTACATATAGCTAGTACCGAAAATGTGTCCTTATTATCTTGAGAATATTTCAGCAGCTTTTATTAAGAAGTTGCAACCACAGATTGCGTAGTTGGGAGCACGTTGAAGGAAACACGCGTACAGGAAACCCAGACATCAGTTGTTTAGTATCTATTAAAGCGTATCAATAAGATGATTGATGAATTGTGTTGATAAGCACATAGTAAAAAAAATATTCTTAATGCGCTGTCGGAAAAAAGAGTCAGGCGAAAATGAAACAGTGTAGCCGTACATAAGCCAATAAAGAATGAGAAATAGATATGTGTGTCTTAGTGAAAGTTGTAGAAACAGTTACCGGATAAAAGAATGAAATAGCAATAATGGGAAGCAGAAGAAGGCTATATGTACAAACGAATGTGTTCTTCTTACGAGTAAACTCAAATGAAAAATTATTGTTTTCATATAATTCTAAACTAAATGCAGCATCTATTTATCTGCAGCAAGATTTTCGCAATGCATCATTTAATGCTATAGATATTCCCACACTGGGAAAACGTCTAAGACTTTCATACTAGTAATGGTGGAAATCTTGAGCATGGGCGAAATTCACCATATCGAGAATGAAAAAAAAGGTTCAGTTGTCTTCACAGATTGATGTTAGTCATTAGAGGACTCTCTACAAGCTTTGATATATGCAACTCAGGTCTCAGTAATAAAATCAGCAAATCTTGTATTAAAACTGCAATTCAGGTATACCGACTTGCAGCAGCCCGATTGAATTATTGCTGCCATGTTTTCTCTGGGAAAGTTTGACATTTTTCATTCCAGGGGGAAAATCTGCACAATCATGCGGCATAATTAGTATTATTGTCATTTTTTATTCTCTGTTGGCTGTCTTTGATAAGGCCAAGAAAAGGCTTTTCGTTATTTTTATTGCGTTACTATTACAGTGACTACCATTACTTTTACGGCGAATTTTGAGTTAATAATTAAAAAACCCTCTAGCTAAGAGTTTCAATTAGCATAGATAAGTTTGACATACCATTCTCTATTTCCTCGATACTTAACACCTCAGCTTGTGATGCTGAATATCAAAGAGTACTGCATAATTTTAGTGACTGAGCAGGAGAGGCTAGAATTTTCGATGTTTGTCATGTACGATTCTTATTTTTAATTCTCTAGACGTTAAAAGTCACCAATGTCAGCATTAAACTATTATAGATATCAACATAAGATTCAGCATGATACACCATCACGATGATATGTCAAACATACGAAATTCTTGATGTTTGAGAAAAATCTCTTCAAGGATAACAAAACTATGTCTTCTACTGGTATTCCATCTGCCCACATTGACATAGTTTTTTTTTTTCCCTTTTCCAAGTTTCCCTTTTAATATTAAATAATCATTACAGAGTCCAAAATAATCTTATAAACAGGAATATTATTATTCTTTATAACTGCCATTCACTTTGAATAAACAAAATAATGAAAAAAAATTAAAGGAAGGCCTACAACAGGAATTTTCAACTATTTGCATGTCACGTGGCTGTTTACATAAAACCTAATTACATTTGTCTTACTTATTTTTGTTATGATAAAACATATGATTTATGGTGTTATTTAAAGTTTTGTTGGCCACAGGTGTTTTTTAATGAATTAAGAAATGTATAATTCCTTTTGTTTTTTCAAAACTTATTATAGATTCCTCAAGAGGAGAGGAAGAGCTTAAATATTTCAAGACAAGTGGAATATTTCCCTTTACACTACACATAAACAGCCTTTCCATGACCTTATTGACATTCAAAAGCATTATTTGCAACATCCTGCGTGACAGTGCATATCGCAACACTCAAACGCGAAGTACTCTACTGACGCAAAGAAGGGTTTTGAAGTGTATAAAAAAGTCAAGGGTTAGGTCTTCGTTTTCTTATCTAGGTCTAGTTTTAATTCTACTACTCAAAATTATATATATATATATATATATATATATATATATATATATATATATATATATATATATATATATATATATATATATAAATATATTAATTTATTTATATTATTTTGTGGTGAAGAAATATCTGTATATTTCGTATGTTGATCAAGCACCAAAGAAGACTGTATATATGACACAAGGTTCCAGGACCCATTGTTCTAGATATCCGCATTGAAGAGAGTCGTAGAAAGATTCATTTCTCATAGTTAACAACTCTTCTCTTCAGAGGCATCTTCAACACTGAAGTAACTTTCTAAGAAAAGGAAAACTTGGACAAATTATTATTTTCGTATATTAAATCTTCAGACTGCTCTTTGTAGTACAAGTTTGTGTGTGTGCGGGCGTATATATATATATATATATATATATATATATATATATATATATATATATATATATATATATATATATATATATATATATATAATAAAGAGAGAGAGAGAGAGAGAGAGAGAGAGAGAGAGAGAGAGAGAGAGAGAGAGAGAGAGAGAGAGAGAGAGAGAGAGAGAGAAGAGAATATATATATATATATATATATATATATATATATATATATATATATATATATATATATATATATATATATATAGAGAGAGAGAGAGAGAGAGAGAGAGAGAGAGAGAGAGAGAGAGAGGAGATATATATATATATATATATATATATATATATATATATATATATATATATATATATATATATATATATATATATATATATATATATATATATGTATATATATATATATATATATATATATATATATATATATATATATATATATATATATATATATATATATATATATAAGAGTTTACAATTTATTTTCAAACATACAATATATTTTATATATTTATTAAAAAAAGAGGAGGTTATTTTTATTAATACATCGGCAAATTATCAATGTTTTTGGAAATCCAGTTTTGACCAAGTTTCCCCTGATAACAGATCATAATCGCTGCTTTCACAGTCATTGCAGCAGGTAACAAAACGGGACACAAAGATCACTGATAAAGACGTCACAGAATAATTACCTCAATTATCTTCCTTACAAAGAGAATATATGTGATGACTGGGAAGAGTTTCACTTTGATCCGTCTATATATATATATATATATATATATATATATATATATATATATATATATATATATATATATATATATATATATATATATATATATATATATATATATATATATATATTTTTTTTTTTTTTTTAAGCTCGAGGTGTTCCTGTTCATCGAAACCGTCTAAACAACTTTTATTATTAATTTGATCTGCATTCTCATCAAGAAATGCGCATTACGCTTACAGTTTGATTTTCAATCCGGACTGCAGTCAGTCTTATGTGGTCTTTGAATGTGATATAGTTTGTGTTGTTTATTTAGCAATGCTGGAGCAATATTTCGTTTCCATTGTTATCAATATTAGTATTTCCTTCATGACATTTTTGATTAAGTTTTTGTACTGTTGTAAAGCAAGTTTACTTGCACCATTATTAATTAATATCTAATGTATATATAAGAATTTGGCACTTTCCATTGTTTCATTACATTTAATATTTCAGCTGCAAAGACATGAATGGTATTCTCCAATCGTTAAGGTGAAAATAGAACTCTTTATGATGTCAAAGAAAGAAGACTTATAACACATGTCAGATGTGAACCCATCCATTGTAAACCCAATTTTAAAGTTTCTTTCCAGATAAAATAGGAATTTTCCAGGTAATACCTGAGTCAAACGAGGTAGTAAAAATATACATATAGCTAGAGAGACAAACAGATAGACAGAAGGTTAAAGTAGTGAGTGAGAGTGAGAGAAACTCGTCATAAAACTTTAGACAGAGAAAATAAGAGAGTCAGTGTAAGTAAAGGTGTCATAAACCATCTGCAACAGTCAACGTACTCAAATGAGTGTTTTTCTTTTATATTACCATTGACGTTATTAATATTATGGTGCCATTGAGTAAAAACTAATAATTTCGGCGATGTCAAGTAAAATATGATAAAGACCACTCGAGCACATGCAATTTTAACCTTAAAATGTAATGGCTATAATTTTAGCCTAGTGAATATTACTTAATAACTAACGAGGTTTATTTAGTATTCGACGATTTTTACTCGAAAGTATTATATAGTATAACATGCAACATGAAGTGCATCTCATAGGAGAGATAAACCTTCGCATCACCCAAAATGTTCTCGAGATTATGTAAAAACAATGGAAGCGAGAATGATCACTTTATTTAAGTGTTTTCTTAAACCAATCTATGCACACAAATACACATTAAACATATAAACAAACCATTAGAAATGCTCTATCATTGAAGGGGTGGTGGTGGAAGGGGTAGAAGCATTAGTGGGAGGAGGGTGAGGGGAGGAGAAGAAGAAGAAGTGAAGACATCGACATATGGCAGGTTAGTGTACAAGTGGGCCACTAGTGAAGAAAATTTCTCTCCTCTATCTTCTCCGCCAAACGATCTTCTCACGGAGACTCCTTTCCTTCCTTCCGCTCAAGTCATTAACTGAACGCCAGGAAGTCATATAATAGCTGTATTTTCTTTTCTAAGACTGTAAACGTAGAGTTGAAATCTACTTTCATTGC
>JAXCGZ010017087.1:27500-40000 GCA_037179515.1 Halocaridina rubra | reverse complement strand
TTAGACTATATAGAATGATGTCTTCAGGATATATATTGCCAATTATTGCCTAAATCTGTACATTGTGCAATTATTTCGTCTATATAGATTCTAAAATCTCTAAGGAATATTATAATAGAAGAGACCATTTATGAGGATTTAAGAATGCTGACTTTCAAATGCAATTATCCTACATTATCATCTACTGTGTAAGAGTGTCTCTTAAAATAACTTTATCCAAATGACCAACACGATATCAGGCATTTTGGATTAAATTGAATTGTAAGCCTCTAGAAAAGGGTAGATGATAATGGAGGCGAATCGCAATTGAAAGTCAGCAGTTTTGAACCCTTACAAACTGGCTCTTCCATACTAACATTCCTTAAAGAAGTTTGCAAATGAGGTCTTCACCGTTTCTTATATTGAAAGTCAAATTATATATCTTTTACTGGGGATAAGTGGTACAACTGAACATGTTATTCACTGTCAGTAAAACTACCTCCTCAAACACAGTCTTATTGCTTGCCATGCAATCGGGGATATAATATTCCTTGAACTACAAATAATTATGACAGTCATAGAACTGAAAGAATATTCATCTGCCCTTGAATTCAGAGTATTTAATTCCCTAAAAACCTCCTTCCCACGCTTATAATATCACTTTATGGCTGAAGCACTTACCTGTTCAGCTATAATAAAATTGAGCACAATGACATGTAACGTCATGAATTCTCATTACAAAATCGCTGACGGGATTTAATATGTTGTATGACCAGACATTAATTCTTCCATACTGCCTGTCAAATCATCAGAGAGAGATATATATTATTGAATGGAAATTTGATACAGGCTTACACCATCAACATAGAATTGCATGGACGATTCAGCATCATTGTGAAATAAACTCATTACGTGTAGCTATCATGAAGTAAATCCCAAATGTATTAACATTGCTGTATATACTGTGATGGAAACGACTTAAGAAATATTAGAAGGAAAAAAATATGCGACTTAAAAAGCATCTGTCAGTTACGAGATTATAAGCAAAGAGTTTATAATTTCAATCTTATTACATTAACGAGAGGTAGAAAACCACGTTGGACGGAGTGGTCAGCGTTCTCGACTCAGGAGTTGATTGACCAGCAATCGAGCCCACCGTGGGGCGCTAGGAAAGACATTCAGCCTTAGCTCCCAAGCCACATTCTGTCTGTCTCCACCCCTATATTAGAGACTAATAGTGATATAAAAAAACGAGGGTTACTTTTCTACACAAACGAAAGATAAAGAAATTTAGATTGAAATTGCGCATTAACAGTCTGGGTTGAATATATAAATATGAATTATATAACATTTACATCAGTATTACAGAATTTATTTAATTAGATACGACTGAAGTCCTCTCTCGAAGACAGAACCGGACTTTTCCAAATAAAACAGGGAATACAATTAATGTCACCGTCTGGGCATATACTGGCATCCCATATTAAAAGACTTGCTGACCTATATCGACAACGATATTATGCTAATACTTTATTCTAGATGGATAAGATATCTATACTTACTGCTGTCACAATGTAATGAAATCTACAAATGCCAATATTGCTAAAAAGCAGTGTCACACGTCTGGATTAAAATGATTAGCTGTTATTTCGTAAACCGAAGGGCCTCGACTTTTTTTACTAGTGTCGACTGTAATATATGGGATGGAACAAACAACAATGGTTTACTTCTGAAAACCTGGCACGTGTATGTGTGTGTCGTAATTCAAGTTTATAGTTCCAGTGACAGATACACTTTTAAGGTGTTGAAAAAAGAAACCGAATCATGCACCGTGTATGTATATGCTCACATATCTCATGTGTAAACACATAAATATATATTCTTATTTTCCTACTAGGAAATTATATACAATAAACACATTTTTCTTTGACTTATGGAGCAATGTATAGATAGACACACAAATACTGAAAAAGTGTGAGCAAGAGAAACAATAAACGAAACTAATAAGCAGATCATAGAAGACTGATCAAACTGTGAAAGATGAAGAGTATGACAATCATATCAGCACGGCCTACTTTCTGTAGAATCTGTGGTCTGTGGAAGAGACTCGTGACAGCCATGTTTAAAGATCACTGAGTAATTAAGGAACGACTCTCTCTCTCTCTCTCTCTCTCTCTCTCTCTCTCTCTCTCTCTCTCTCTCTCTCTCTCTCTCTCTCTCTCTCTCTCTCTCTCTCTCTCTCTCTCTCTCTCTCTCACGCACAGACATTTGCATACATACACACAAACGGCATACTGAGTCCTATTCTTCGAGCTACTAATTGACCATTCCCATTAAAATGCAAAGCTCAATACCAAATTTACCCTTCGGACTACCTCACTGATCGTATTTTACACAAATGAAATAAAAACTGTAAATAAAGTAAAGGATGAAATATGAATACATATGTAAACACTTGCAGCCTAAAAAATATCATGGTGTCCATTTTGTGCTTTATGACTGTACAAGGAGCCATCCCTTAAAATAAAAGAAGTAAATAATAATTGTTGGTATGTCTGAGTGCCTCCAGACACGGTACTCTTAAAGATTGAAAAACAATAGGAGTATTGAGATGCAATAAAGGTTATATAGAAAAGAGTCATGGGCCATCAGCGTTTTATAAACACGTCACTTGCATGTTCTACTTCTCTTACTGTAAGACATGCACTCTTATAAGTATTGTACATAATGCTGCCATAGTGCCATAGATATGTCAAGGATTCCTCAAGTGAGCTGTTGTGAAGAGGCGGCGCACAAAGGCAGACCTCTCTCTCTCTCTCTCTCTCTCTCTCTCTCTCTCTCTCTCTCTCTCTCTCTCTCTCTCTCTCTCTCTCTCTCTCTCTCTCTCTCTCTCCCTATTGTGCAGGTGGAGTCACAGAGGCTTTTAGGCGCTTCCGTATTCTCCATTTCCTAAAAGATTCCATATACTGCTTGATAAATTAACCTTCAAATATCAAACATTACAAGCGTGTAATACAGCATCATTTCCACCGAAAATCAGTGAATACGTTACAGCTTCTACTTCTAAATATTAAGGTGAAAGTTACGTATATCTTATAATAATAATAATAATAATAATAATAAAAATGAGTTAGCTGTGAAGAATCGACAGTTTACTCGGTGAATGTGTGCTAAAGCGCATTACTCAGTGTGACGTTGATAATACAGAAAGCTTTTTATTTCACGATTATTTTGAGACATATTGATGTTGGTTCCCTATAATATTCGTAAAGATTTAAAAAAAATTATATATACAACAAGAATAATAACAACAACAATAATAATAATAATAATAATAATAATAATAATAATAATAATAATAATAATAATAATAATAATAATAATGATTAGAAGAAAAGCATAAAGAGGAAGATGAACACCGATAACACTTTAGCAAAACCAAAAATGCAATATGCCGTAAGAGAACGATCACTTGCAAGCGTCGTAATCTGTCAGCGATTTTCGTAATACATTTTTTTTTATTTCTCAATTTCCACAAGTAAAAATTTATGGCACTAGAGTGGCAAAGTGACTCACAATTTACGTCATTTGATGTAGTCTTATAGACGATACAAAGAAAGATTTATTTTTCCTCTTATATCTATAATTTGTTTCATAGCTTTTGCAATATATATCTGGGGTTGGGGTCGCTGCTTCATAATACTTTATATTTCACTGCATTGGGAAAAGGATTTTACTTTCCTCCAAACAAACACACATACTTACATACAGACACACACACACACACACACACACACACACACACACAAAACACACACACACACACACACACACACACACACACACACACGCACACGCACAGTGTAAGAGTAGGTGATAGCTGGAATTGGCTAATCGAGGAGGTAGTTAATGTTAACTCAATCCATAGTATTAAGGACAAGTATGATAAGTATCACTAAGTACAAAATGGAACCGATCAGGAGACGGGAAGTTACGAGCTTGGGTCTCTTTCTCGCGAACACAATTAGGTAATTAATTACGCAAACATAAACGCGTGCACTATAAATGCAGATTATTTTTGTGTGCCTAGGAGACGAGGAACCACAAACACTGATACATATGAGTACACACAATAATTTCTTTAAAGGAGGTATATATATATATATATATATATATATATATATATATATATATATATATATATATATATATATATATATATATATAAGTAGTCACGGTGGTCAGGCGGTAGCATCCGCGTTTTTTGAGGCGTCAGGTCGAGGGTTCGCGCCCCGCCACGGTCTGAGGTTAGTAAGGGCATGCACTCAGGGTAGTGATTACATCTGCATAAACAAGTCCTTCCCAAGAAGGCAACCGTCCTAGCCCTTGGTAGAAAAGGGAGTCCGTGACGTAAAACACGATTTATATATATATATATATATATATATATATATATATATATATATATATATATATATATATATATATATATATATTGTATAGATATTCTCTACACTACAGGGCAGGACTCTCTCATGAAAGGTGATAATAGATATGCGAATATACTTAAGACTTAATTTATTTAGACGTTGCATTTTTACCTCTAAGCCTCAATGCCCTCATCCCCTTAACGTAATGTTATCTATATGGGTGCCAACAATGCTCTAACTTTTCCCACTGATTGAGGGTGACCGGGCCTTCCCTTTTTGGCCCGCAGGTGGGGTATGTCTGAACCTTTTTATAACCTCGGGTCAGGCACTTGGTCATGCCTCCACCAATAGGATTTCAGAGTACGGGAACACCCCATAACCTATGGAGAAGGGCGCCTAAAGAACGCCAGTTTGGGCGCTGATTCTGGGATTGTTTCAAAAACCAGAGGAAACCACGTGAACTTCCAGCTTGCACATGGAGCAATCATGAGCGTGATTTTTATACATCGTTTATATATATATATATATATATATATAAATATATATATATATATATATATATATATATATATATATATATATATATATATATATATATATATATATATATATATATATATATATATATATATATATATATATATATATATATATCGTTCAATAAAAATGGAAAACGATGAAATCATACTTTTTCAAGTTCCATGATTCTAACGCTTGATATGGAGTGGGAATCACAAAAATAAATATATTTTTCTTTTTTTCATTATTTTCATACAAGTTGTTCTTAGACTATTCACGGTTATTAAGCTCTACATTTTACATGAAAAGTAAAATGGGTGAACTCTAACAACAGATTAGTGTCAACTGAAATCATACTTCTCTAGTACCGAACATACTATGCCTATAAGAGTCCAAAGGCCCAAAAACTTTTATTCTGAGAACAAATTCTCTTTAGGTGACTTTCAAGTAAAAACTTATGTACCTCCATCACATACAAGTGCCCAAGGCTTCAAAAGTTCTTATCCTTACGTTGCATTTCTCTCAACAACAAAACTAGAGCACATGGATTCAACAGATGTAATTCTGACAACACATTCTTCTCACTGGCCCCTCAATAGCTGACAGCACAGACGTGAAACAACAGAGAAATTAGAAGTTCACTCTCGGGCCACAAGCTCTCTTGAGCATAATAATAATAATAAAATAATAATAATAATGATAATAATAATGATAATAAGAACAGTAATAATAATAATAATAACAATAAAAATAAGAATAAAAGATGTAGTTTCAAGTCGCAAGAAGGTATTGTTTGGGGTCCCTCAGGGATCGATCCTAGGACCTATACTTTTTCTAATATATGTAAACGATCTAGTAAAATATTTACCTAACTGTTATGTCATTCAATATGCTGACGATACTCAAATCTAAATTGAAGGAGAAATTAATGATTTAGAAAATATTATTCGTAGAGCAGAAGAAATTTTGTATATGGCTAAACGTTACTTTCTAAAAAATGGTCTGTTACTTAATGAAACTAAAACCCAATCTATTCTTATCGGATCCAGACAATTATTATCAGAAGTTGATGACAATCTTCATATAAATTTTAACGGTAATATCATTAAGCCAATGAACTCGGTAAAGAACCTAGGTGTCTATTTTGACCGTTACATGAATTTTGAAATGCATATAGATGAAATTTATAAAAAAGTAATGGGTACTCTAATATATCTAAATAGGGTAAAAGACTCATTTGAAACATCAACTCGTATAATAATTGTCCAGTCCTTAGCTAAGAGTTTAATTAATCACTGTCTCAAAGTTTGGGGATGTACAAATAAGACTCAATTACAAAGAATACAAAAGTTACAAAACTTTGCAGCACGAGTGGCTGTTGGCAATGTAAGAAAATACGAGCACATCTCTCCTGTTTTAAAAGATCTAGAATGGATAAAGATTAGAGATAAATATGTTTTTGATATATGTACCTTTGTTTTTAATATACTAAGAAACAATCTTCCTGATTGCTTGTATAATTTTTCTACAGTAAGCTCAGTTACCGGGTTAACTACCCGTCAAGGGGAAGATTTATTAGTACGAAGGTCTAAAACTGATATTGGCTCAAGAGATATAAACATTCGTGGACCTCATTTATATAATCAGCTTCCCAGAGAACTAAAAAATGCTGGTTCAGTGTATGCTTTTAAATATAATCTTAGGAAGTTGCTCTTAAAGGAAGATTTTACTTGTAAATTTTAATGGTTCACTCATCTTTATGATTTGTTTGTTTTAGTATGTCTATATCGTACACCACAGATGTCTATCTGGAATATATATGTATCTTATTTGAATACCCAATGTATATTGGAAATAAAGGTTTATTATTATTATTATTATTATTATTATTATTATATTACTACTACTACTACTACTACTACTACTACTACTACTACTACTACTACTACTACTACTACTACTACTACTACTACTACTACTAATAATAATAATAATAATAATAATAATAATAATAATGATAATAATAATAATAGTAATAATAATAAAAATAATAATAATAATAATTATTACTATTATTATTATTATTATTATTATTATTATCATTATTATTATTATTATTATTATTATTATTATTATTATTATTATTATTATTATTATTATTATTATTATTATTATTATTATTATTATTATTATTATTCTAGTGCCGAAAAAAAACAAAGTAGACTCTAAGGTCTTTAAAGCGCAACGGATGACTTTTTTCTATCTCAAATGCTCTCACATAAAGATAACATTCACAATCCTTTCTTTCAGAGCTTGAACTTCTATACACTTGGGTTCTTATTTATATAAAGTGTGTGTGTATTTGGCATTTATGTAATACTTAATTCATGAAATGCTGAATTTACTTTTTAATTTGCTGTCGCGTGAACTCCCAAAATCATATATACATAATCTATGCTACAGGCCAAGCTGAAATTAACATTTTGTAAAGAAATAAAAATGATTTATCATTAGGAAATATTCCATCCTACATTCGTATAAGAAAGTTTTTCATTAATTCAAAAATAAATCGTCGCTATTTATAAAATCTTTCTTTTTTCTCTAAGAATTGCCCATAAATATTTGGAATGAATCCTGATGTCAGTATTTACGAGATCATGACGCGTATATTTTACGTATATACATTTTCTTTCATTTTCGATTCTTCACGGAGAGAGAGAGAGAGAGAGAGAGAGAGAGAGAGAGAGAGGAGAGAGAGAGAGAGAGAGAGAGAGAGAGAGAGAGAGAGAGAGAGAGAGAGAGAGAGAGAGATTACATAATTGTGCTTACGGGAAAGAGCCCAAAGCTCGTATCTTCCCGTCTCCTGATCGGTTCCATTTTGTACTTAGTGATACTTATCATACCTGTCCTTAAAACTATTGATTGAGATAGCATTAACTACCTCCTCGCTTAGCGAATTCCAATTATCAATTACTCTTACACTGAAAAAAGTACTTCCTTACATCCTGCAAAGAAGTTATCTTACGAAGCTTCAAACTATGACCTCTAGTTCTAGAGCCAGCCATATCAAAATATCGATCCCTATCCACTCTATCACAACCATGAAGGAATTTAAAGACTCGTCACCATATACCCCCTCATTCTTCTAGCCTCGAGTGATGGTAAGTGTATTTCCCTCAGCCTCTCCTCGTAACTGAGCTTACGTATTTCTGGCACCAGTTTCGTGGCATGTCTTTGAACTTTTTTCTAGCTTAGCTACTTGCTTATTTCAAGTGCGGGTTCCAAAAGGGGGCTGCATATTCAAGCTTTGGCCTCACATTGGTTACATAAATATTTCTGAACATTTCCTTGTCCATGTGCATGAAGGCTACTCTTACATTTGGTAAGAAAGCATATGCCGCCCTTGCTAATGCCATTTATATGCATTTCTGGAGACAAATCTTCCACATTGTTTACTCCTAGATCTCTCTCATTTTATGTCTCTTGAAGTTGTACTCCACCCACCGAGTAGTCAATCTTGGGCCTTCTTGCACTTGTACCCATTCTAGTTACCTTACATTTTGAAGTATTGAATTTCATTAGCCATTTTTCTGACCACTCATGCGGACTATTTAGATCTTCCTGAAGTTCTCTGCCGTTGTTCTCGATTCTTACTTTCTTCACAATCTTTGCATCATCTGCAAATATATTCATGAATGAATTTACAGACTCTGGTAGGTCATTTACATATACAAGGAACAAAAGTAGCCCTAAAACTGAACCCTGTGGAACTCCACTACTAACTCTTCTCCATGCAGACACTGAGTGTCTTACTCTAACTCTCTGTTCCCTTCCTTCTAAGTAAGTTTTTATCCATTCCAAAACATTTCCACATATTCTAGCCATTGCTTGCAGCTGCCTAATAAGTCTCCCGTGTGGGACAGTGTCAAATGCTTTCTGGAAGTTCAGGAATATGCAATCTGCCCAGCCTTATCTTTCCTGTAAGATTCGGCTTACCCCATCATAAAATTCTAATAAATTTGTTACTGTTGATCTATCTTCTCTGAAGCCATGTTGTCTCACTGACAAAAAGTTGAAGGATTCCAAATGGAGAGAGATATGTTTCCTTATTGTGTGTGTATGTGTGTGTGTGTATACACATATACATAAATACACACACACACACACACACACACACACACACACACTCACACACACACACACACACACACACACACACACACACCACACACTATATATATATATATATATATATATATATATATATATATATATATATATATATATATATATATATATATATGTACCTTGGCTGTTTCCCCTTTAATTGGGGGGTGGCCGACATAAAAAAAAAACAATAAGGGGATTACTTTGCTCTATGGGCAATGACGAGGGAGTTAGTGACCGTTCAGATGACACTCCTGGAGTGCCACAGCCCATCCTCCCGGCTCTTCCACAGACTGTGTCGCTTCACAACTGCCAACTCTCCTTCTGCCCCCACCACAGGGCTACCTCTGTACGATGCGCACCATGGTAACAGCAGATGTCCATCAGAGCTGCGTCACAATTGCTCGCCACACATTCCTATTCCTAGCACTTTCACTTGCTTCCCTCACATCCATTCTCTTATCATTCAAGGCTCTCCTTACTCCATCCATCCACCCAAACCTAGGCCTCCCTCTAGCATTTCTCCCATCGCATTCATTACCTTTTTCACCAGTCTTTCATCATCCATCCTTTCCACATGACCAAACCATCTCAGAACATTCATATCTACTCTGTTTGCAATTTCTCTCCCCACACCTGTTCTTGCTTTCACCACTTCATTCCTAACCCTATCCAGCCGAGATACACCAATCATACTCCTCAGGCATTTCATCTCAAACACATTTAGTTTCCGTCTCTCACTTACTTTCATACCCAATAACTCTGATCCATACATTACAGTTGGCACAACCACTTTCTCATACAAAACTTCCTTAACATTCATTTCCAACCCTCTATTCTTCATCACTCCTTTCAACGCACCCAACACTTTACATCCTTCATTCACTCTGTGACACACATCTGCTTCCACTCCACCATTTGCAGCTATAACCGAGCCTAAATAGTTAAACTGATCAACTTCCTCAAGTGTCTCTATATTCAACATAACATTCAATCCAGCACCATCCTCATTTCTTGTACACCTCATAACCTTCCTCTTTTCCACATTCACTCGCAACTTCCTTATATATATATATATATATATACATATATATATATATATATATATATATATATATATATATATATATATATATATATATATATAGAGAGAGAGAGAGAGAGAGAGAGAGAGAGACAGAGACAGAGACAGAGAGAGAGAAAGTAATATATTTTTTTTCATTGGCCATATTATTAGAATGGAGTATAAGGATAAAAAGATTTCAAAAGCCTTCACTTAAGCCTAGACAATGCACGTAACCTGTTTCATAATTTCAAAATTTTACGTAATATGACACAGAGCTATGTCTATTTTGACGGTATAATTAGATAACACTTTGAAACAGTATTGTATATATATATATATATATATATATATATATATATATATATATATATATATATATATATAATATGAATCATTTTTTTTTTACCCCGACCGGGACTCGAACCTAGGACTTATGATTACTAAGTCAAGGCGCTACCACTACACCACAGAAGGTTAAAAGGAATCCAACCTTACAGCTTATATCTGCTATACTTAGGAATGAACGCATTCTAACTGAATGCCACTATGTTCATATTACAGATTCTCCAACCTCACTCGTGGCTTCATTTTAGCATTTAATTCAATTCCCAATCTCATTCGGGCCATGAAATAACCAATTAAGCACATTACATATGTAATGCGTTCATTCCTAAGTATAGTAGATATAAGCTATAAGGTTGGATTCCTTTTAACCTTCTGTGGTGTAGTGGTAGCGCCTTGACTTAGTAATCATAAGTCCTAGGTTCGAGTCCCGGTCGGGGTAAAAAAAATGATTCATGTTTTCACATATGTAATGCGCTTAATTGGTTATTTCATTGCGCGAATGAGACTGGGAATTGAATTAAATGCTAAAATGAAGCCACGAGTGAGGTTGGGGAATCTGTAATATGAACATAGTGGCATTCAGTTAGAATGCGTTCATTCCTAAGTATAGCAGATATAAGCTATAAGGTTGGATTCCTTTTAACCTTCTGTGGTGTAGTGGTAGCGCCTTGACTTATTAATCATAAGTCCTAGGTTCGAGTCCCGGTCGGGGTAAAAAATGATTCATGTTTTCACATATGTAATGAGCTTAATTGGTTATTTCATGGCCCGAATGAGATTGGGAATTGAATTAAATGCTAAAATGAAGCCACGAGTGAGGTTGGGGAATCTGTAATATGAACATAGTGGCATTCAGTTAGAATGCGTTCATTCCTAAGTATAGCAGATATAAGCTGTAGTGGTAGCGCCTTGACTTAGTAATCATAAGTCCTAGGTTCGAGTCCCGGTCGGGGTAAAAAATGATTCATGTTTTCACATATGTAATGTGCTTAATTGGTTATTTCATGGCCCGAATGAGATTGGGAATTGAATTAAATGCTAAAATGAAGCCACGAGTGAGGTTGGGGAATCTGTAATATGAATATAGTGGCATTCAGTTAGAATGCGTTCATTCCTAAGTATAGCAGATATAAGCTATAAGGTTGGATTCCTTTTAACCTTCTGTGGTGTAGTGGTAGCGCCTTGACTTAGTAATCATAAGTTCTAGGTTCGAGACCCGGTCGGGGTAAAAAATGATTCATGTTTTCACATATGTAATGAGCTTAATTGGTTATTTCATGGCCCGAATGAGATTGGGAATTGAATTAAATGCTAAAATGAAGCCACGAGTGAGGTTGGGGAATCTGTAATATGAACATAGTGGCATTCAGTTAGAATGCATTCATTCCTAAGTATAGCAGATATAAGCTATAAGGTTGGATTCCTTTTAACCTTCTGTGGTGTAGTGGTAGCTCCTTGACTTAGTAATCATAAGTCCTAGGTTCGAGTCCCGGTCGGGTTAAAAAAATGATTCATGTTTTCACATATGTAATATGCTTAATTGGTTATTTCATGGCCCGAATGAGACTGGGAATTGAATTAAATGCTAAAATGAAGCCACGAGTGAGGTTGGGGAATCTGTAATATGAACATAGTGGCATTCAGTTAGAATGCGTTCATTCCTAAGTATAGCAGATATAAGCTATAAGGTTGGATTCCTTTTAACCTTCTGTGGTGTAGTGGTAGCGCCTTGACTTGGTAATCATAAGTCCTAGGTTCGAGTCCCGGTCGGGGTAAAAAATGATTCATGTTTTCACATATGTAATGTGCTTAATTGGTTATTTCATGGCCCGAATGAGATTGGGAATTTAATTAAATGCTAAAATGAAGCCACGAGTGAGGTTGGGGAATCTGTAATATGAACATAGTGGCATTCAGTTAGAATGCGTTCATTCCTAAGTATAGCAGATATAAGCTATAAGGTTGGATTCCTTTTAACCTTCTGTGGTGTAGTG
>JAXCGZ010017087.1:17500-25000 GCA_037179515.1 Halocaridina rubra | reverse complement strand
TATACACATACAAAACCTAAAATAAAATATACTACCATGCACAAAGCGTGAGGGCTCCTCCACCCATTATATGAAAAAGCAGATATAGTGTACGCAATATCACTAGCATAGGAAACGGGAAACAAATTATCCCACGCATTATACTAACAGATTTATAAAGCAAAATGAATACACTTTCCAACCAAACAATAGGAGAGAGTTGTTTTAAATGGTGTAGTGCTATGATGCAAAAACTGTGATTGCATTGTGAGACAAAGCATCCTCAAGAATGACAACCGTACTCTTCCAATGGACATATCTCTGTCCGAAGCGGGTAGAGGTGAAACGAACGCTTATTAGCAATCCTCGTGGCAGTTAGCAATAATCTAGGATAAAATTATTATGAACTAAAGTCGTCCTTTACCCTCTGGAATACGCTAACCACAATTACACAAGAAAATTAGCAGTTACGACTTAATGAAGTGAACCTGTGACATCATAAGCTGTTTACAGTAAGGAGGGTTACCATGTAAACGCAAGAGCGGCAATATTTTTTTCAGTTAAAATTTCTAAAAATAAAAAAAAGGAACTATGGCCTTCTCATTATGAAAAAGACCCTGACCAAGAATAGGATTTCCCTGATAATGTAGCTGTCTTAACACATGGACCCAACAGGTACGAATATGAACCGGAATCACCACTAAATTAGGAATTTATGTGATACACAAGGAATATATTTGATATATCAGCTAGCTCAATCTCAAGCTCTTATACAAAAAGCTTTAATATACGAGTAGGTGAGAGATTCACAGGAACACAATTCATCTACGTGAATGTTGAGGATTTATGAAATAAAAAAAACAAATAAAAGTAGTATACAAGATTAGTGAACATAGTTTCTATAACTATGAGCTATTGAAAAACACCCCAGATGAAGGCGGAGAAAAGAGATCACAGGCTATCAACAGAATTGTGAGCTTAAAAAAATAATAAAGCATTGGTCAAATAAACTGTCGAGCGATCACAGCCTATAGTTTATCTGAAGTATTTCTGAAAAAAAAAAAAATCTTGTTCTTAAGTAATGCCACACGTGAGAATATGAGCCTGATGCGTGGTACAGAGAGCCATGCCGTTGGTCAAGAGGAAAAAGTAGGTTAACTACGGCCCACCACAAACATTTCCCATGGCTGTGACTTGCGGCCGTTACAAATGTTGCGCTTAACCGAGTTATTATAGTATTGGATATCGCTAATTATATCAGAGGCAAATTTATTTTTATATGTTAGCCTTTTTTGTCTACTGAGTTTGTATTTCTCTCTCTCTCTCTCTCTCTCTCTCTCTCTCTCTCTCTCTCTCTCTCTCTCTCTCTCTCTCTCTCTCTCTCTCTAACCTTTTAAACGATAGGATAATAAGCCACAGCGAAGATATGCTTTTATGGTATTAAGAATCATAATAGCGATAATAATAATGGTGATAATGCCAGCAGCAGTAATAATAATAATAATAATAATAATAATAATAATAATAATAATAATAATAATAATAATAATAATAATAATAATAATAATAATAATAACAATAATAATAATAATGATAATAGTAATAATACTAATAATTATAATAATAATAATAAAAATAATAAAATTATTATTATTATTATTATTATTATTATTATTATTATTATTATTATTACTATTATTATTATTATTATTATTATTATTATTATTATTATTATTATTATTATTATTATTATTATTATTATTATTATGGAAAGACATTTGTATTATAACGTCATTGCACCACGGGTGTGTGAAAACCTCCTCAGGCAATAAAGAAATTTTACGTCTATTTTCACTTTTATTGTCAAATGAATGATGCCTTTGAACAAATACGTTTCTCAGGAGAGTTGAAGGTTACCTCACTATTTCCTTCTATTTTTGTTTTGTTTTTTTCCCGCGACTTTTACGCTGTTATGGTCATTCATCTTTCTGGAAGTTTTCTTTGACTTCTTCATGAGACACTGTACTCACAATTAACTTGGGAAGCAACTATATTCAGAAATAGATGAAGCCCTTCCGAAAGACATCTTCTTTCACTTGTGAAACATGGGTTTGAGAGATCCTGCATGTGCATACTATGGTCAAGTATTTTACTTTTCTGGGGCCACCAACATGATGTGTTATACAAAGAACTCCTCTTTAATATTCATTAACAGTTCAAATACTTATTATGGGGTCCCTCCTCTCTTATGAATGACAACTGTACCCCTGTGTTTCCATAAAAGTTTGTGTTTGATTTCAGTCACTATTTTCTGAATAGTCGGGAGGTTTCTAATGTATGTTAATTATAACGGAATTTAGTAGATATCAGCTACACTTTAGAGCATCCTCATCTGTTTCATTTTCCATTGGTAAGTTTCCAATGGGATTATATATAATATGACAATCTCGTAATTGGTAAATTCTCTTTCCCTAAAGGTTACAAGGAAAATTGATATATTAGCTAAAAAGAGTATGATTAAAGTTTTGGAGAAGAAGAAGAAGAAGAAGAAGAAGAACAACAACAACAACAACAAGACATCGTCTACTGCTCTGAACCGATTTCTTTTATTTTCATATTATTTTGAACACAATGATTGCGGCATCCGTGCTCAAATTTTAATCGTCAATTCTTTGACTGTAAATCTAGAGAATGGATATTATTTCTCGTTTCTTGGCGTAAGCATTGATTACGGGTTATGACAAAAGCTCCCGAAACTGGAACTCTGCAATCGTAACATTTTCTTTTACAATGTTTCTCATTCTTAAATATAATATGTCATTACTTCGGAGTTTTTAAGTTACAGTTGTGAATGTTCGTAGTATTTAATTGGGCTGCCTAAGAAGCTTCTGTAGATAAATCAGTCCGCCAATAGCTGTAACACAGTTAACATTATGCAACAGGATGCATTTCATGAATTCAAACCAGACTCGTACTATTTGCTCCTCGCTTAAAAAAAGAAGAAGCTGCAATTATACTATTAATATGGAGATCTCTATTTCAATATATGGGGAGAAAAAAAGGCGTGACAGTAGCAATTATTAAAACGAAGAGCATGAGTAAACAGTTCGATAGTTATGTAACGTAGGAAAATCCATTGCCTATAGTAGGGAAAAAACTTCTCGTTTGCATTCAATTCGACAATGACACTTCAAGTGTGGAGGTAAAAAATGCACACATACTCAGATACTACGTTCTAGAAGAGGCCTATCTAGGCCGTTTTCACACCAAAGTGGCACTTCGCACGTGGCATGGCATGTGACACGCCAGTTGAAAAAGAACATCCTGGAATATATGAAGCCTTTTACACAGAAGTGACATGACACGTCCCATGTGCATGAGAGTGACACCCAAGTTGCACGTGGCACATGGGATGTGCCACGCCACTTCTGTGTGAAAGGTTTCATATATTTCCGGATGTTCGTTTTCAACTGGTATTCCACTTGGCATGCCACGTACGACGTGCCACTTTGGTGTGAAAAACATCCTTAGTAAGAGTCTGATTGCAGCTCGGTCTTTCGCTCTTCCTTAATGGAGGGTTTTTGGTAATACGGAATGTTAGATTCTACATTGCCATGTAGGAGTCAAAGGGCGGTAGTTATTTCGCCGAGTACAAACATAACAATGGTTCGCTCCACTAAAGACGGGAATATGAAACTAAATGAGAGTGTATAATATAAATATATGTGCGTAAGCATATACTACATTTACTTCATAACAGTAGCATCTTAGTTAGTAACTTTTGCATGCATCTAACTTGACAGTATTTCATTCATGTAAATAGTGCATTCACAAATTATATATCCAACACATATGCCTTTAGCAAACTATCTACACATATACTGAAGAGCTACTACTACTACTACTACTACTACTACTACTACTACTAATAATAATAATAATAATAATAATGATAATAATAATAATAATAATGATGATAATACTAATACTACTGGAATAACAACAACAGAAACAACAACAGCAGCAATACTACTACTACTACTACTACTAATAATAATAATAATAATAATAATATAATAATAATAATAATAATAATAATAATAATAACAAATAATAATAATAATAATAATAATAATAATAATAATAAAAATAATAATAATAATAATAATAATAATAATAATAATAATAATAATAATAAGAATAAGAAAAAAGGCGTGTCCGAGGGACCAAGGAGCTTTTGCAAATAAAGCCGCATTATAACTGATAGGAGGAATGACTAGCCACGCAGCTGTCTACATAAAAGCCTAGTCAATCCTATGTTTACAGAGGCATCGATGCAAAACTATAATCACCCACGTGAATCCTAAAATGGTAGAAGAAACATACTTAAAAAAAGATTAAAGAATGGAAATGAAAGCGCCAAGAAAGGTGATATCCAACAACAAATAAAAAATAAATATTTTGTAAAAGTAGTACATAAAGGGTAATTTGTAAAACTATCGAATATTCAGAAGAGAAAAACATTGGTAGGTAACGATTTGGTACCGTTATATATTTCACACTTGCTCCAGTCAGAAATCGAGAGAGAGAGAGAGAGAGAGAGAGAGAGAGAGAGAGAGAGAGAGAGAGAGAGAGAGAGAGAGAGAGAGAGAGAGAGAGAGAGAGAGAGAGAGAGAGAGAGAGAGAGAGAGACTCACATGTCAGTAACTGTATCAACTTTTCCTGCATCACTGGAATTTACACTTGACATACAGTTACCATATTCCTTATGATTTACACCTCCTCCAGCTTTACACCCCTAAACAAGAAAAAAAAAAATTAATATAGAAGGTTGATTTACTTGTACCGAGTACACATTAAAAAGCAAAATGTATCAGAAGTCTGTTCATAATGATCTCAGGCTACACGTTTCTTGTAAGGAATTATTATTAATTTGTGTATGTATTGTGACACCAGGACGGGTCAAAAAATAAATAAATCTGCCCTTTTCGGGCTTTGGCACGATGAATACATAAAGTAAAGAAAAATTGAGATGGGGAGTGTTATGACTGATCAGATGTGAAAGGCCTATAAGAGATGTGTAACGAATATCTAAGAATATTAGGTGTTAATGTAGACATAGAAATAGAACCGTAACTGAAGGTAGGTTTAACATCAAACTGTCCTGGACAGTCTCATTTAAGTCCACAATACCCTTCAGCTGTAGTCTGTCACTTTATAATGAATTTTCAACTGGAAATAATTACCCCAATTTGTTGTAAAACCCTGAGGCCTTTGAGACACCCTACGTCTTTCACATATAGATATACTTTTAAAAGTAGAGACATTAAATCGAGGAGAAGGAAATTTCCCCTGAAGGAATGACGTGCCAAGTGATGACATGCTGCAATAAACGATTTCTCCTTTTTCTGCGCTCGTTCGCTTCACCACCAGCCCAATGAGCATAAAACCACCTCATTAGCCAGCCTAAAACTCCACCTGTTATACTGACGTATTCATCAGAAATCCATTAGTTTACACGCTTCAGGAACACGATGAAGGCATTCCTTGACTAATCTCATTTTACCCAGTGAAAGTAATACTACTCATAGCCCTGCGATCATAATTAACAAGAAATTTATTGAGAATGTTCCTATTATTATCTAATTTTGGCCAATTCTCAAGAATAAGCCATGAGGGATTTGCCATCATAGTGGACTAATTTTCAATATCTTTCGACATACAAAGTTTTACCTGCTGGGAAAAAAAAACCGAGAGACATGGCCATTACACTTTGTCTCGGGCCGAATCTAACAGGGTGAATACCCAGCGATGTCATTTTACATGGGAACAGAAAACATTTCCAACAAAAATCTTGTATGACTTTTTTTGAAAACAGAAATCTATTTTGCAACAGAGTTAGTGTCGTTTGTTCATCTTGCGGGATGAAATGACTCTCATTATTAAGAAGACATGAGGCCATTTTCTCACTTTCAGTGCTGCCATGCGTGTGTGAAAGGGTTGAAAGGATTATCGAGGTTGATTATCCATGGTGTAGGAAACAGGAAGAAATCTTGGAGTTCTTTAGTATATGACGTTCAAAGACCTGTCGTAAGAGACCCATTAAAAAAAGTTAAGTATTTGTGATATGGTATTTTGCCTTTACCCCGATTTCTTAAACAGTGTAAACCCAGGATCCCATATTGTTAGTTAGCTAGACACACAACTGGATTTCATAAACGCATTTGACGCTGTTCTGTGTATGGCTAGGATCCCTCCATGGGGGGATCCTAGCCATACACAGAACCGCTTCAGATGTGTTTATGAAATCCGGTTGTGTGTCTCTAAATAACTAACAATATGGTATCCTAGGCTTACACTGTTTAAGAAATCGGGCCAAAGTCTCTAAGTTTAGAAGAATAAGAAGTTACAAGAAATATTAAATAATTAGTATAGCGTTCACTGAAGTTGCTGTTAGTAGAGTGACAACTATGAAGGAATAAAATTATAATCCTCTATTACTTATTCGCGTATAGTTTATCGAAGAGGAGCTGTATGAAGATGGGGAATTGAACTAATAATCTCATGGGCAGGAGCTTGATGATATCCCTACCGAATAACGGTGATTGGATTCGGTTTTACGCCATGAACTCCCTTTTCTACTCAGGGCTAGGATAACGGTATTGAAGATTATTAAAAAAATGTAGGGCTTTCTATTACGGTATAGCAAGACTTTATTGTTCATATATAATTTATTGTTTATATATGTATATTGCACTATACATGTTCCCACGTATATATAGTGCAAAATAAAAACTTGATAGACCGACTTACTTTAAATGTCTCTCCTTTTCTTCTAAGGAACCAAAACACCATTCGAAGAATCCCTTTTCTGGAACGTGATCAAGGACCCAAACTAATATGATCTATGAATTGAATTAAGAACTATATAAAAAACATAGAAAGCATAATTACACATACACACACAAAAGGCAAACAAAAGAGCGTTATATAGCAAAATAATTCTTTAATCGTATCGTGAAATTATTTTTTCTACGCCCAGACACTGTTTCCAAAAATCTTCATTTATATTTTTCATGCTACTAATACTCAGAATGAGAGAGTGTTAAAGGCTAGGAAGTCCGTGGAAATTTTCCCTTGAAAAGCCAAAATGCTTAAAGCATAGGATCATAAAACCGGCAGCTGCTCATGGAAACGGAGTTTCTTCTTTTTCTTTTACTGTACATGTGTGGGAAAAAAATAGTAAAAAGAACGTTTTCTCCAGTATTTTCACAGATAATATAGTATACAATGTACAAAGGTGAAAGACTTTGGTATTCACTAAAGTCAGTATAGATCTTACGAACATATACAACTTCAGGAAAAGATTTGTCAGTTATCTTGAGAAGCTTGGTAGATATGGCGCCTTGGTCTCACCCAAGAAATCCCATTTGCGACGCCCTACACTGGCTTGTATAATTTCTCTGAAATTTGTCTGTGTGTGTGTGTGTGTGTGTGTGTGTGTGTGTGTGTGTGTGTGTG
>JAXCGZ010017087.1:7500-12500 GCA_037179515.1 Halocaridina rubra | reverse complement strand
TCATTTTAATTATTTAGTGATATTCTGACGTTTTAAGAATGACGACAGCCAAGAAAAATGATAATACTGGATTTTACTGATGAGTGGCATTGTACTGACAAGAAGCACTACAAAAGACTTCTTAAAAATTCCCCAGAAATTTCCTCACATGTGAAGGATTATTCCTGTCATTTCCTGGTCGCTGCCTACTCCTTTCTAAACTATTTCCTCCAGGCAACACAAGTGAGAAAAAAGGTGTTCTGTAATAAAGGAAATTCACGAAAGCAAGGATGAATACAGGGCTATTTTCTAATGATTTACAACAACTAGGAAAATGTAGTGGAAAAACAGTAGCCTGCTGCTCAACTTAAAATGGCTAAATCCATTACTACATAACATGTATGTGACACAATCTTTGAAAGTTAATAAATATTGTTTATGTAAAGAATATTCTAAAATTTGTAGTATTTACAACACCGCTCTTATAGTAACTGTTTCATAAATTTTCAAACTGCTTTGAAAATTATATAGAAAGATATTGTGAAATAGAGGAATAGGCAGATAAACATATTGACTCATTTGTCTCCTTCAAAGGGTCTTTCATTTACTTGGTGCTTTATCAACTGTATTTTATAAGATCTTGTGTGTTTATTAAGATCCGCAACATGGCCATATAAAAATAGATTGTCACGCACAAGTATGGATTTAGCAAATGCTATATTATTTATATAATAATAAAAATAATAATAATAATAATAATAATAATAATAATAATAATAATAATAATAATAATAATAATAATAATAATAATAATAATAAAAGTTTGGTATCCCCGCCTAGATATTTATAACGTTGAGTGACTTTTCTGGAGAATAACTTATTGCCTAATCCTGTGGCTATTATTGTAACGCAGTGAGTGCGGTATTTGCAGTATTTAAAGTACTGAGTTGAATGAGTAAAGTATTGCTACTGAGTAACAACGTAATAAAAAGTAATTCAGTGCCATCTATATCATGCAAATGCTATGTGAGGCGGAACGACGTAACATTACATAACGAAATATAACATTACAAAGACTATAGGGGGGTTTACACGGTCAAACGGTTCGTCGAACGCGGTTGGACAGACAAGTGTTTGAAGTGATGTTCGAACGTGTGAACGGGGTATTTGGTTGTCGAACACGTTCGACAAACGTGTTCGACAACCAAATACTCCGTTCACACGTTCGAACATCACTTCAAACACTTGTCTGTCCAACCGCGTTCGACGAACCGTTTGACCGTGTAAACCCCCCTTAAAGTAAGTCATGACAGTTACGAACACTGAGCGCGCGGACCTTATTGAAGAGTAGTAAAATATCGAGATTTAGGAAGCTGGGTTCTAAGTATAACCAAAGTGAGTTAGTGGATTGGTATTGCCTGGAGAGGACGCTGGATAGAAGCTACTTCGGCTCCTGTTTAGAAATTATAATATTTCATTCTTGAATTTTGTATTCGGTTTTAAGGCAGGCGCCTTTCTAAAGTTGTCGGGGAACTATAAATGAAGTTTCTACGTGGGTACATGTAACAGGAGCAAATAAAAAGATTAAAAATGAACCAACTTCTCAGTAGCCGACAGGCTAAAATGATTTTACTGATTGAAACTTTGTTTTATTTACGGCTGGGAGCAAAAAATAGCTTTCCAATGGCAAGTAAAAAGTATAAAAAAAAAACGAAGGCACTTCATTATTATGGACTCTTTAGAAAGCTTTATCTTTTCACTTCTATTCACGAACACGGCAACCGCTTCGGCTTGTTTTGTCCTACGGGCATGCCGTTTTAATACGCGGTAGAGTTTTCTATTTTTATGGTGGATTGTCGACATGAGGAGTTTTTTTTTTATTCCGTTTTTATTTTTATGGAAATAAACAATAAGGAAAGATTATATACAGTATATCGATCAAATATTTCAAGACATATACTCGTATATCGTATCGTATCCTGTTGTTAATCCTGTTGATCCAACGTGGAAATGACTTAATCATTGGTTTTGCGGAAGGCCATTCACTGTAGCCGACTCCTGCAGAACCTAAGCTCCATGATTACAGAACTTGAGTAAACCTTCATCTTTCGGCAACTTGGGCTCTTAACGTGATCAACGATAAACTTTGAAACTTCAAACAGCATTCAAATGTGAAAAAAGAAACGGATATTTTCATTTTAATAGCGGAACCCAGAAATTATAAAAAAAACCTACTCATCTGTGAGAAACAGTTTTGAAGTTAAATACGTCCAAAAGCATAACAGAATTCGACTTTCCTTTCTTTCCTTTGGCTATCCAACTTATCTGTATGGACCTTGTGGCCAGTTTGAGTTGATTTTTTTTTTTTTTTTAATATTATATGCGTGTGCGGCTTTAAGTGATTCAGCTTTCGTTGTATAAGAGCTTCTTTGTACGCTAAACCCACTCGTTTCCCTGCTTCTTTTTATCTGATGTTTAATTTACTATTCTAAGTAAATACTTGAACTCTTTTAGAGGGTTTATAACAGCTCACTATTCTAGGTTTAAGCGAAAGACAGGCTATGGGAAAATCTAGAAATACTGCAGAAACTGAGCTGACTCTATCTTGTTACTATAGAAACCACGTCTTGCGTCTCTAGTGACTGTAGCCCGATTAGTCACCACACGCTATTATTATCAATAAATCAATTATATCGATCCACGCAAGTACTTCAACTCCACCTTATATAGTATATGCAACTAATCTAATAAAATCCATAAGAATATAAACCAGTGTAAACGGAAGTAAGAGAGAGAGAGAGAGAGAGAGAGAGAGAGAGAGAGAGAGAGAGAGAGAGAGAGAGAGAGAGAGAGAGAGAGAGAGAGAGAGAGAGAGAGAGAGAGAGAGAGAGAGAGAGAGAGAGAATTTAATTTTCCACACTTTATGAATGAGGAATTACCGGGGTAAGGCTCACCCTTCAAAATAATTAAGTTCCATCTGCATATGGCGATTTTTTCATACGCCTTTCTTGCATTTTGAGTGGTAGAAAAGTCTCGGTAAGGACCAAACGAAGAACACCGATATTCAGTATGGAATAGTTTCAGATATTTGCCTATGTGGGGTTCTTAGGATTTCACGTCACGTTTTGACAAACCTGATATCTTTCATGGGAAGCAGTCCCACACATTAACCAGATGGAAGAGCGGATATAATTCATTTTAGTAGTGAGTGGGATGCAAGGGGTGTGGTATTAGGCTCCTTAGGCGCCATGGAGCAGGATGAGGTTAACTAACATATGGAACAAGTCTCCCGCAATTCAATTCAAGGTAGTATATGAGTATGTACTGTTTGTGACACCACTGAATAATACGCATATTGAGGGCCCACAAGTAAATATTATTAAGTGAACCATGTGGCCCATCGACATATTTTTAGTAGCTTCCTGAGACACCCTTTAGAAGCTCAGTTGGTTCTCTGTGGTGTGATTTGGAGAAAAAAATATGGGCCTAAGTATAATTATACAGAGAATATGCATTGTAGTTGTGTCTAATTTATGAGGACTCTTCGTACCAAGCTCATTTTCTTCTGCAAACAGGGATCACATTGCCAGTGTGGAAATCTCAAGTTAAGTAACTGAGAACCAGATTCTCAAACACAGAATTTTTCAGAGACAGTATCTCCAAATATATGAGTGTAAAGACAAGGGAGGTCTTGAGTCACTTGTATGCCAAACTGAATCTGTTTACGTCTTTTCCATTAAAACACATTCAAGTTTTCTTGAGTTCCAAAAACAATTGTTATTAGAGGCTGTTTGCATTTTCAGATGATATAACTCGTGAAAACATTTAATCATCAGCGAGACTTCAAGCAAAAGAACGCAGCAGTATTTTACACCTGCCGAATTCATAAAACTGGAAAGAACAAGGTCAAAACAATCCGCTATTAACTAATACCAATAGCACCTCCCTGCTGTACCTTGTGTTAGAAATGAGAATGATCAAAGGTCAACGTTACCAAAGATACCATGAATATGTGCTTTGATGCAAATGCTTGAGAAGTCATATCCCAGATTTCTCGAGATGGTCAAAGAAATGAGATACAAAAGTCCTTTGATATCACCTGAAGAAGGTCTCATGAGGTTGGTTGAAATGTTTACTCCTTAAAATAAGCTATCATATTCGAGATCAATGGGATTGGGCAATATGATTTAGGCAGATAAAGCCAGTTTCTCCATGGCTAGAGGAGTATCGCCATAAGAAGTAGAGCATGAATTCAATTTCTGACCTAGAATGTGGTCAGGGTTAAAGGAAGAATTACCAGACTTTGAATATCATTTTTACTCACTTATCCATTTCTTTGGAAAATAAATAGGTGTTCTCTTTCCCACTCAAACAAAAGCTGTAAGGATCTAAGGTATTAGGTCCTATGCAAGGAGGAAAATCCGGAAGAACACTGCTTATGTAGGATACCACAGGTGTTCAGATATGTGAGCAGCGTGCCAGTCCCAGTTACCACTGTATATTGCATAGAAGCAGATATAGTTGATGTTCAACTTAATGCTGTGGACAGCTCGCTTTCCCCATGAGCCTCTAATCTTTTAATGTTAAGATATTTGATATTTAATCTATTCTTGTAGACACCTCTTTCTACCTCCAAGAGTCTTTCTTCTTTTAGAGATACTGCAAGGTTCATTATGTATATTGACATATAACTGACACAGTTTCTATTCTCTTGCTACAGAGACATTTTCATTTTAACTTAAAGCCCTCTTAGTCTAATGACTTTTCCACCACTATGATTAATGGATTAACTCCCTCCCTTGCAATTATTTGCTAGTCGTATGCGCATTTGCAATTTATGACTCCTGCTTTTATCAACGCATATTAGGTGGTAAACAGTCTACCAGCTTTAGGGTCACAGGGAACACCAGAGAAAGAACACAGTTCTTGGAAGGTGCGAGTTCATTTAATTATGAATGAGTCATTGGAGTAACTGGCAGCTTTAGGAGAAGGCCCTCTCCATGCTAAAGACTTACATAAAT
>JAXCGZ010017087.1:0-2500 GCA_037179515.1 Halocaridina rubra | reverse complement strand
TTAGATAGAAATACGTTAGTACTTTTTGGTCACAATACCTCGTAAACTCCATGCAGACTAGGCAGAAAGCTGAAGCGGTCTCACAATGATGATGATGATGATGATGATATAATAATAATAATAATAATAATAATAATAATAATAATAATAATAATAATAATAATAATAATAATATTAAAAATAATAATGATAACAATAACAATAAGTGCATCAGAGTGTAATAGAATACTGTATTTAAACCCCACAACGTCGAACACCAGGCAGGCATAGACCGGAAGGCGAATGCACAATGGCGAGTAATATGATTTATATTTGATTTCCTTTCACTGCTGTGCTTCTGGTCACATCTGAGCAATAATATACTCATTCACATACACACACGTACACAAGCATATTCACACGTGCTTAGGTGTTGAATGGAAGCTTAACAAACCAATCAAAAACTTATGTCTCTGCTTTTACTGAATTATAGCGTAACATGGATGGATTCGTACATTAAAGGAAAGTATTGCTTTTATATAATTTTAAAGTTATTCAAAGAGTACAGCTGTTTTTTTAAATACTTTTAAAATTATTCAAACAGTACAACTGTAATAATTAAATAAATAAATAAACAATAACTAATACTTTACTTTCAAGTTATACAAGTTATTATGACACAAGCTTACACGATGCATAGATGAAAATATTTTCAGAATGTATTTCATTAGTGAATCGATTCAGCTTAACTGATAGAGCTCTCTACTCGGGAGATGATGTACCCACAATCGAGACCATGGTGGGGCGATGCAAAGGAACATCTGGCCTTAGTTCACCAGTTTCACTCCATCTGTGTCCACCCCCATACTGGGATTAACAGTGACTCGCAAAACGCAAAAAATAAAAAATAAAATAAATAAATAAATAATACAAGTTCAATTTCAAAAACAAATAATTGTTGTCTTCTATTACCTATAACTATACACTGTTTGCAAGTGTCATTTATGCCTTCGTTTTATCGACTTTATGCCTGAAATAATAAATTGTTTCCAAATACCATTTCAGTGTTGTACGCCTAATGTCATCAAAGCAGCTTTTTGCTTGAAGATATTGTGCGGATTCATGAGATAGAGTCTAGTCACAATTGAAGTCTTTCTCCTTGTCATAGTTTAGATTTTGAGATATAGTCAGGAATGCTTTCAGTACACTGCTTCATTTATTTTCATGTATGTATGTATGTATGTATGTATGTATGTATGTATGTATGTATGTATGTATGTATGTATGTATGTATGTATGCATGTATGTATGTATGTATGTATGTATGTATGTATGTATGTATGTATGTATGTATGTATGTATGTATGTATGTATGTATGTATGTATGTAAGCATACATAGATGAATGGATGAATGAATTATAATGATAAAACGACAGTAATGATATGTTGCAATAGAGTTTCTATTAATACTGCCAGGGTTAAATCCAGAGCATTATAGCATACTACAAATATTACGAAAACATTGTGATTACAAATGTATAATAGATCCAAGGGCAACTGTGACAGGCTTTTGAATGACTGACAGAAATATGCTCGCAATTACTGGTCATGCTAAGATATGCATATCTTATTCTGTTGTCATAAGCGATGAAAGATCACTAATCTTGAGAGTTAATATAAATGGGTCTGTATGTGCGTACATATGTGTGTGTGTGTGTACTTCTTAGCATTTGGTAAGAAGTCATGACACTATCATTACCAAAGAGTAAAAGATATCTGTAAAAAATCCTGTTCACGGTTACATACCTTGACTCCCTAGAGACCATTTAGTAAGCTTTGTATGGGATCAAGAGCATGAGAAATCATAAAGAATATAATTTTGATCATTAGAACACCGTCGTCTGCATGAGACACCTTACAATTAGGTTACATCACACATACAGTAACATTCAAATGCTGCCACAACTCTGTTCTTACTAGGAATCAACGATAACATTATTTCGTAATCAATTAATTCAATCTTGTATGGATTTAAAACGAATATTAGCCGATAGTCCTCGTTACTCTGTTATGGATTATCGCTTAAAGTGTATCATATAGGCTACTGTAACTTTACCATTTCAGGCAGAATGGTTGGAGAGAGAGAGAGAGAGAGAGAGAGAGAGAGAGAGAGAGAGAGAGAGAGAGAGAGAGAGAGAGAGAGAGAGAGAGAGAGAGAGAGAGAGAGAGAGAGAGAGAGGGAGAGAGAGAGAGAGAGAGAGAGAGAGAGTGTATATATATATATATATATATATATATATATATATATATATATATATATATATATATATATATATATATATATATATATATATATATATATATATATATATATATATCTATATATATATCTATCTATATATATATATATATATATATATATATATATATATATATATATATATATATATATATATATATATATATTGCTTGTCTATAATGTTCTTAATAAAATTTTCTCAGACAGCAGTTTATCCACTG
>JAXCGZ010017086.1:137500-146837 GCA_037179515.1 Halocaridina rubra | reverse complement strand
TATATATATGTTAGTTCCGGTTTTACGTCACGTACTCCCTTTTCAACCAAGGGCTAGGACGGTCGCCTTCTTGAGAAGGACTTGTGTTGGTAGATGTAATCGTTACCCTGAGTGCATGCCCTTGCTAACCTCAGACCGTGACGGGCGCGAACCCTCGACCTGATGCCTCAGAGTCGCTGACGCTACAGCTTGAGATAAGGCGATTACACACACACACACACACACACACACACACACACACACACACACACACACACACACACACACACACATATATATATATATATATATATATATATATATATATATATATATATATATATATAACCAAATTTATGAAAAGAGAGACCAAACAACGCAATTCAGCGACTATATATATATATATATATATATATATATATATATATATATATATATATATATATATATATATATATATATATATATATATATATATATATATATATATATATATTTATATATATATATATAACCTTATTCATGAAAAATGAGACCAAACAACGCAGTTAAGCCTATATATATATATATATATATATATATATATATATATATATATATATATATATATATATATATATATATATATATATATATATATATATATATATATATATATATATATATATATATATATATATATATATAACCAAATAAGCACATTACATATATGAAAACATGAATCAATTTTTTTACCCCGACCGGGACTCGAAACTAGGACTTATAATTACTAAGTCAAGGTATTCCAACTACACACCACAGAAGGTTAAAAGGAATCCAACCTTATAGCTTATATCTGCTATTCTTGGGAATGAAGGTATTCTATGTGAATGCCACTATGTTCATATTACAGATTCCCAAGCCTCACTCGTGGCTTAATTTTCGCATTTAATTCAATTCCAAATCTCATTCGGGTTATACAATAACCAAATAAGCACATTACATAAGTGAAAACTAAGTCAAGGTGCTACCGTAATGTGCTTATTTGGTTATTGTATGACCCGAATGAGATTGGGAATTGATTTAAATGCGAAAATGAAGCCACGAGTGAGGTTGAGGAATCTGTAATATGAACATAGTGGCATTCAGATAGAATGCGTTCATTCCTAAGTATAGCAGATATAAGCTATAAGGTTGGATTCCTTTTAACCTTCTGTGGTGTGTAGTTGGTAGTGCTTTGACTTAGTAATTATAAGTCCTAGGTTTGAGTCCTGGTCGGGGTAAAAAAAAAAATATTCTATATATATATATATATATATATATATATATATATATATATATATATATATATATATATATATATATATATATATATATATATATATATATATATATATATATATATATATATATATATATATAGTGGCAGTGGGGGGTGTTCAAGTGCCAGTACTGGGAGATGAAAATGAGAGAGAGATTACAAGAGTGGAGATGAAGAGGGCATTGTATGAAGCGAGAGCAGGTAAAGAACCTTGTATGAATGGTTTGAGAGCGGAGATGTTTAAAGAATGGGGTGTGACTGCATTGGAATGGTTAATGAGAGTGTTTAATATATGCTTTATGTTGTCAATGGTGCCAGTGGAATGGGTTATTGCCTGTATAGTGCCCCTATACAAAAGGTAAGGGAGATGTGTATGAATGCAGTAATTTTAGGGGTATAAGTTTGTTGAGTGTAGTAGGAAAATTGTATGGTAGGATACTGATTAATAGGAATAGGGATAAGACAGAAAATGTGGTCGCGGAAGTGCAGAGTGGTTTTAGGAGAGGTAGAGGTTGTATAGATTGGATTTTTATAGTTAGGCAGTTATGTGAGAAATATTTACCAAACGGTAAGGATGTGTATTTCGCATTTTCGGATCTGGAGAAAGCGTATGATAGATTTGATAGAGAGGCAATGTGGAATATTTTGAGGTTATATGGAATTGATGGTAAACTGTTGCATGCAGTGGAGAATTTGTTTGTGGGCAGTAGAGCTTGTGCTAGGGTAGGGAATGAAGTGAGTGAGTGGTTTCCAGTGAGTGTGGGACTGAGACAGGGATGTGTGATTTTACCATGGCTGTTCAATTTGTATATTGATGGAGTCGTAAGAGAGGTGAATGAGCGAGTGCGTGGTCGAGGGTTAAGAATGGTAGATGGGGAGTGGGAACTGAATCAGTTGCTGTTTGCAGATGATACTGTGGTGGTGGCAGATTCAGAGGAGAAGCTGTGTCAGTTAGTATCAGAATTTGGAATGGTGTGTGAGTGAAGGAAGATGCGAGTAAATGTGGAAAAGAGTAAGGTATATGAGGTGTACAAGAAATGAGGATGGTGCTGGATTGAATGATATGATGAATGGAGAGACACTTGAGGAGGTTAATCAGTTTAAGTATTTAGGCTCGGTTATAGCTGCAAATGGTGGAGTGAAAGCAGATGTGTGTCACAGAGTGAATGAGGATGTAAAGTGATGGTTGCATTGAAAGGAGTGATGAAAAGAGGGTTGGAAATGAATGTTAAGAAAGTTTTGTATGAGAAAGTGGTTGTGCCAACTGTGATGTATGGGTCAGAGTTATTGGGTATGAAAGTAAGTGAGAAACAGAAACTAAATGTATTTGAGATGATATGCCTGAGGAGTATGATTGGTGTATCTCGGTTGGATAGGGTTAGGAATGAAGTGGTGAGAACAAGAACGGATGTGATTAGAGAATTTGCAGCAAGAGTAGACATGAATATTCTGAGATGGCTTGGCCATGTGGAAAGGATGGATGATGAAAGACTGTTGAAAATGGTGATGAATGCGAGAGTTGATGGGAGAAATGCTAGAGGGAGGCCTAGGTTTGGGTGGATGGATGGAGTAAGGAGAGCCCTGAATGAAAGAGGATGGATGTGAGGGAAGCAAGTGAGTGTGCTAGGATTAGGACTGAGTGGCGAGCGATTGTGATGCAGCTCTGATGGGCATCTGCTGTTACCACGGGGCTGCATCTTACAGAGGTAGCCCTGTGGTAGGGGCAGTAGGGGAGTTGGCATATATGAATCTACACTGGTTGTGGAATAGCCGGGAGGATGGGCTGTGGCACTCCAGCAGTGCCATCTGAATGGTCGCTAGCTCCCTCGTCATTGCCCATAGAGCAAAGTAATCCCATTATTGTTTCTTTTTTAATGTCGGCTACCCCCAATTGGGGGAGATAGTAAAGGCTACGAATGTGCCTCTAGTACAAGGACTATGGTTTTGGCAATGTGACCGTTATCCCGAGTGACTGCAATTTCTAACCTCAGACTGCGGTGGGTGTAAAACCAACAACTTGTCGAATCAGAGTAGCTTACTCTACCACCCATTCATATATATATATATATATATATATATATATATATATATATATATATATATTATATATATATATATATATATATATATATATATATATATATATATAATGTTAAGGTACAACAAAAATGAAATAGATAAATACATTCAATTTTTATGGCATGCTCCAACAACGAAACAAAAATAATCTTTTGATTTTCAAAACAACCACAAACAAAACCCTAAGATTAGACTATATATATATATATATATATATATATATATATATATATATATATATATATATATATATATATTATATATGCACAAAATAAGATAACATAATGTTCATATTAACCTACATAACAATGAGACAGTATTATACGGATATATGTGAAGTTTGATACCTTGAGGCACTTGTATACAATATGCATAAGATCCTATCAATATATCCCATGACGTTAGTTTGGAAAGTTCTAAGTATATATATATATATATATATATATATATATATATATATATATATATATATATATATATATATATATATATATATATATATATATATATATATATATATATATATTGCATAGAAAACATATTTGGATACTCAACATAATGTGATAGCATTAGAGAGTCACCAAGAAACCATGCTACTTATATTTACATTGATGTGAGGTTGTTGTTATAGTCTTCCCCATAGAGGTATATGTTCCTAAGCCAGATATGATCTTCAGTATTTATCGTTGAAGATCACTTAGTTATAGCTTGAGCAATGGCTTTGGGCATCCAGTATTGAACTCTTGGAAAACGACTACTTTGCTTTGTATGAATGAGAGCACTTTACCTATTACTCCATGCTTAAATCAAATGAGCTCTGGCAGGGGTTTCTGCCATGCTTTTCTATAGGCTGTGGGAAAGACCGGATGTGCTTATCATAGGAGAAGAATGAACTCTGACCATATATGGATAGCATCCTATGGCAGGAAATAATCTATAGTCTGCATGAGTTCTCTGCCCGAGACAGTGCACATGGAGAAGTATTTGCCACAATTCCAATTTGCTTCGCCCATTCCCATGGCTCTTTTGTAGTCGCTGATGCCTCCTTTTCCGTCATTTGGTACCTGGCTGAAAAAAAAAGTTCAATCCTTTTTTATCTTTTCAGCCACAGAAAGGTATCTCAGCTAATATGAACTGAGGTGATTATAAAGAAACAAATCCTTCCTTTTTAATATGGCTTCAAATTAGCTTAATAATTACTTTATATTCTAAATTAATATATCAGTTTTTGTCGTAAAGTTTACTAAGAAATTAATATTGAGACATTAATAGCCTTTTCAGTGCACATAGCCGTCGTGATATATAAACAAATATAATGAATGCATTACTTACTCGACAAGGGTCAATATAGATCTCTGCTCTTCACTAAGATCCTCTTCTCGAAGTCCTGCCAATTCACACACTAATTTCATCCCACATCCAGTGACATCCTGCTGACGAATGAGATTCAGTGCCCTCTGAAGGACTTTCTCTTCAGACTCCTTTTCTGAATTAAGGGACTGTTCTCTGCGAGGCGCCTCTCGACGTTGTCGGCCGAAAAGTCTCCTCTTCTTAGTCCGTGATCTCCGGGGAATGAAAATAATCTCCTGTACTTTTTGGCTCTCTAGAGGGTAGACTACGCTTTGGTCTGCGGTTGGAACTTCGCTGTATGAACTAGTCTCTTCTGTCTTTGCATTGCCAACATACGAACTACTATCCTCAACTGCAGGCGCTGCAGAATATGTGAGGCCCTGGTCAGTATCAGGTACTTCTCCATAGGTCTCGCTTGGCTTTGGACTCTTGCTACGGTCTCTACGCCCGCGACTCACAGCATAGGCTAACAAGCCTATGCCAACTGCCCCTGCTGCTAGTGGTATTGCCGCAGCCGTTGCGGCTGTACCTCCTCCACCGAAAGCTAGAGACAGTTATCATAAAACTATCAGTACATATTGTTTTTGGTTAAGTCTAAATTTATACTGTAACGTGATACAAAAATGTTAGTTCTTTTACATAATGCCCCATTTTGTCCATTCCAAAGATACACCGAAAGCTAGAGACAAGTATCATAAAACTATCAGTACATTTTGTTTTTGATCAAGTTTATATATATACTGTAACATGATACAAAATTTTTCAGTTCTTTTACATAATATCTCATTTTGCCCATTCCAAATATAGACCGACTGACAGAAAAAAATCTTACTTATCAGAAATCCTGATGATGCAGCTGTTGTCATTGTTGATAATTAATGTTGATCAGCTAGAAGAAGAATCATGGAAATGCTCAGAAGAGCATTTGAAGACACTGGATAAATGGCAACAAAAATGCACTCTAAAAGAATAAGAAAATAAATAGTTTCTATTTATCATATTCCACCAAAGGGTAAGCAGTAAAAGGCAGTATTCATATATGTTATATCAGGTATTCTGTGAACGAAAAGAAAAAGAAAAAGATATTCTAATGCAATATAACCCATCCATATCCTTGACAATCACTATGCGTTTAATTGAAAGTAAAAATATATTCATCGCATAAGGTTTATCAAAACCAGTATAAATATGCAACACAACGAGAATCTCCCCTCTAGTAACTGTATCTCACAACTAAAAATGATTCAGTCTTTAAGCTAGAGGTGTGCTAGGCTTACCATCCGATGATAGAATGTACAATATGATGCGCTTCACTACTTTATATATATGCATGATTGCAATTCCAATCTTTAAGAAGCTTGCGTAATTCCTAAAAACGGCTTCCTCTGGATTTTGTCTATTCATTCTTTTAGAACAACGGCTGTTGAAGTTAATGAACGAACTACTATCTAGGAAATGAATTTGCTATGCATTTGGATGATGCAGTGTGTTGCATAATTTCAATGAGAGAAATCTTTTGCATGTGAAGAACGCAAAGTTATCGCCATCACCCCCAATCAGAAGAGAACATTATGCATTTTTCATGGCAGCTGATTATAACATTGACTTCATCTTATTTGATATATGAAATTCTTACATCATATTTTATGATTATGCCTAAAGCCTAAGCTCCAATTCTCGGACGGTTATTTATTGTTTCTTCCGCAAACTGAACAAGATTTGAGGTCTCTCTCTCCAAAAGATAAAAAAAAAAGTACAACAAAATAACGAGTTCTATATTTCCTCATTGTTTATAGAAACTGAAATATGACACTTGAATTTCTATTATCATTAATAAAGCCCAAGAACAACAAATTCTCTAAGTTTTATTTATTGATTCTTCCGCATTTCCAGATTAAGATATGAGAGATCTATATCTCCCAAGTCCCTCCCCCCAACCCCCAACCCAGAAATTTGACAAGCAAGAGCATTTTATATATTTTCTTAAATCTGTACAGTACTGCAAAATAACACTGATATTTCTATTATAAATAGTAAAGGTCTAAACACCAAATTGTCTGATGTTTAATTTTTTGCTTGACCAAAAATATTTTTGAGACTTAGGCAAATTATACATTTACTTCATTTATATTACTTTAATATAAAACTGATATTTCTATAATAAGCAGTAGAGCCCTAAAACACCAATATATGTGAAATCTATATTTCTGCATGATTAGAACAAGAAATCGCCATATCTCAAAGACTTTGAAAATTATCACAATAACAACATATTTCATTCACCTTTAACTGGAATATGAAACTTAAATCAAAGGTCCTCTCATAGGAAAAATAAAACAAACCCTCTTAAAATATTTTTTTCCACCTAAACGTCTCTAGATTTGCAGCTACCCTCTAATCATACAAATAATAAAAGGAAAAGAATCCCTGTGCAACATAACATCTCATTTAATATATGCGTTTTCTTCATAGGTGGGCGTATTTTAGCTTAAAAATAACAATACGTGTCACGAGAACTAAGACAGTACGTAATATGCAAGCGCAGTAAATATATATCAAACTAGAATATTTTCTCAAGTCTTGTCATCATATAAATCATTCCTGATTATGGAGATTATATTTCAATATGTTCTGTGTACCTTCAATCTGCATTCTTTTTCGGAAATATTATGAGAGAATAGAGATGGTGCTGTGACTTGCTCTCCATTCGAAAATTTTCAATAAAAGAAAAAAAAAATCTTCCAAATTATGGGTGTCACTTTCCAGTGTTTTTCTTGAAAAAAAAATTTAATATTTGTTATATACATTAAGTAAACAAAATTGAAAAACAACTTTTATTTGCATTTTATTTAAAATATTTATCTCATATCAGATAAAAAATGAATGACTATTTTATTTTCAATTTCTTTTACAAGGCTTTCTGGTGCTGAATATTAAAAGGGTAAAATATTTTTTTTAGCTATTTAGTTATTATATTTAACCCTCACTTTGCTGAAATAACTGAAAGCTCTGTTGCTTTTACAGTAAGAAACACTTTTTTTTATGTGATTCCTATTATTTTTAAAGAGAACTGGCACTGCTAACAAAATCCTCCTACATATTAGGAGACTTCATTATATGGATTTCCATACATTTATTTATTTTCTTTAGTCTTTACTTGTCTGAGAAGAGAAAAATATATATACTTTTCTTTTGTCTTATCACAGAGAATATTTTTATTTTTTTTATCTGTTACATATGTGACTCTAATATTATTATTTTATTTTATGATTGTGACACCAGGACAGGCAAAATAAAAAAAAAAACGAAAAATAATCAACCCTCATAAGGCCTGGGCACGAAGAAAACATAAAGAGAAATAGAGATGGGGAATGTTGTGAATTGTCAGATGTGAAGGGATAATAAGACATGTATAAAGAATATCCAAGAATATTCGGTGTTGATGTAAGCATAGAACGAGAACCGTAACTGAAGGAAGACTTAACATCGAACTGTCCAGGAGAGAATTATCTAAGTCCACAAGACCCTTCAGCTGTAGTATTTATAACCATACCTGGCATGTAAGAGAAAAATCATAAAACAGAAAATAATACCTCCGATAAAAAATCATTCCGTAAACTAACCACCACCACCACCAGAAAAAAAAAAAAATAAATAAATTAAAAAAAAAAAAAAAAAAAAAAAATATATATATATATATATATATATATATATATATATATATATATATATATATATATATATATATATATATATATATATATATATATATATATATATATATATTAAATGCAAATTAAAACATCGTAATTCGCATACTATGTAATTCATTATAAATTCTTAACTCAACTGGACTTTGTTATACATTGGTTCTAATGTTTTGCTTCATGTTTATATTCCTATCTAATCGCAAACAGTCTATCCGTCTTAACAGCATTATCTCTATGCCAAAAAATATATAATTTGGTGTTCCACAGGGATCAGTACTTGGTCCTATCCTATTCTCCTTTTACGTAAATGATCTAGCTTCTTTCATTCCTGACTGTCTAGTCGTACAATATGCAGATGACACTCAACTACTCCTTAGTGGTGATATCAATAAGCTCCCAGAGCTAACCTTAAGAGCAGAAAACACTGTCAAAAATAAAAACATGTTTTCAAGAAATTGGGCTGTTAATTAACGAAAGTAAAACACAATGCATATTGGCTCAAGGTTCCATATTGCACAAATTCCGGAAAACACAACAACTAATTCTAGCGGCAATATCATGACACCTAGCAAAACAGTCAAACATCTGGAATTCACTTTGATAACTACACGTTGTTTAATTCCCGCGTGGATAAAGTATGCAAAATGGTTACAGGAACATTAATGTACTTATCACGTATAAAAGACAATTTTGAGACTACCACTCGAATAACAGTTGTTGCATCTCTAGCCCTAAGTCACATTAATTACTGCACAAATGTGTGGGGAGCTACCACTAAGACTCAGATAAACAGAATACAGAAACTATTTAATTTTGCAGTACGAGTTGCCCAGAGAGGAATAAGAAAATATGACCACATCACACCAGCCCTCAAAACAAAAACTTGGGTGGCTGCGGGCAGAAAACAAGGTCGCCTATG